>JACEII010000003.1:746525-790757 GCA_014332785.1 Antheraea mylitta
TGCCCGTTCTGCGCCGCTATGAACAGCGGCGTCGCCTTGTCCTACCGACACCGACACAACACCAGCATTACCGACACACTCTCACACCCGCACGCACCAGCGCCGCGCACAACTCCTCGACATTTATACTATTCCGCCGTGGTACCCTCGGAAATATGCATTTTATACTCTTCAACAACTCTGCTGAAATTAGAAGCGTTATTCGCTTCATTTTAAAAATAGGATGTAATGGCGTGATGCCACGTCTAGACTACTCTCTACTAGTACCTCTACGTTTTTCCTTTTCAAAAATTCGATTGTCTGGTTGTAAGAGAGCTGTCATAGTTATGTTGCAAGACACTGCTACACTAATAGTTATTTTAACGGAGTTTGTCAATTACCTTCGGCAAACAACTCACGTTTACCAATTGTTATTCACTATAGGACGATCCTTAAAATTGACACTACCACGTGTTCCACTTTATTATAAAAGTATAAACCATCATCTACTTAGCTGTAGAATGCACTCTCACAACTTTGATCGCTTTTTGTCCATCTAGAAAGATCGACGCAGTCGATAGCTACTTTGTTTTGGGATCGTAGTTGTAAATTCATATTTTGTCACCTGTCAATATGTTCCACATTAAGTTTGACGTCCCTTTGTTGAATCTGGGAAGCATGGCATTGCACAAAGTAACGCGGTCCGTTTTTTCACCTCGGTTAAATTATATGGGATCTATTGAGAACGGTTTGTCACACCCAAATGGTTTTGTACGATCACGCCTATGCCTAAGAATGCCCGAATCTCAAGGCAGATCTCATGCTAGTGGGTTATAATTATACGTCGATATTATCGTTGTTCTTAGCAGTAGACAGATAACTAACACAAAATTTGCAACGGAGATTAACACGACCGCGTGGGAATTCTGCAAACCAGTTATAAACAGTCGAATTGCGTGATGTGTAAAACTAATTAGCTCACGTAACTCGACCAGTAAACACAGAATTAACGATTACTTTAAATATACCAATTTCAATAGTTTATTTTTATCGTTCAATCATCTTTCAAAAATAAGCAATGTATCTATTTTTCGTTTGTCAACCGTCTCATAACAGTTTACTTTAGTTTTTATAACATTTTGTCAACATGCTATTCATTTATTTACCAGTGTACATGATAATATAGGTCGTAACAAAATATCTATTATGACATTCTAAATTACACAAAATTTGCGATACGTCCTGTAATCCCTAAGTGGCTTTATTCTTTGGGAAACAATTTATGAACACTACCAAAATTGTCAAACAGACACTAAAAAAAACCAAGTCATTAAATTTATCATACATTACATGTCTTTATTACATTACATGTTTTGGGGTGTAAGGGGTGTCGAATAACATCTTAAGACTTGAGACACCCAAGCCAACCTCACCTGCACGTGGTGCACCCTGCTGATCAACGAACGAGGCAATGGCGAGAGCGGGGTGGTAGGGTTTTACAGCCCGACTGGGTCGCAACCACCATGTATATGGCGAAAAAGCCCGTCATAGTGACTCGCTTCTGCGCGTCGCGTTTCGGGATCAGCCTGTGCATATCCAGTACCGGGCGACTTTCGTCATAATGGCCGGCATGACAGCGGCGACCGGCGATGGATAATCTATCTCTCGCTGGTTGCCGATGTTTTTGGATTGTACTATGCTTAACATCAGGCTTAGTGCAGTCACTTTGTTGTGCTTCTATAAAAAAAAAAAAAAATGTGACCAACAAATTGCGACAACATGATTATAGTCAATTATATAGAGACATCTATTTCTAGTATACCTTCATACAAGCGTTTATATTGGCGCCCCTCCGGATGAGCTCCTCAACGACATGGAGATGCCCGCACTGTGATGCGACAAAAAGTGGAGTGCCACCGTCCTGTCAACAATATAGGAAAGCTCTTACGAGAACCCACAACAAAAAAAAAACCATTTCATTTAATGACATAACACAATGTTCTAAAAAAACGCCTGATTTATATTAAAAGCAAGCGTGATGCAGAATCTGAATCCTTTGCCGTTGTATTACCAAAACTGCAACAATACAATTTCAGCTAATTGTTACAAAAGTATAATCAGTACCCTAGTTGAGAATTATTAACAGTAAGAAAGAATAAGGACTTACAGTACTGGGTGCATCGATAGCCGCTCCAGCATCCAAAAGCAACTTCGCAATGTCCAGGAACCCGCCCTGAGCAGCGAAGAACAATGCGCTTGTTCCAGTCTAAACATTTGCACATAAAACATAGCATAGAACATAGTCTAACACAATAAATACTTTATTCAATTTAGGTTTTAAGAAGACGTTTATGGACGTCATAACCACCGATTCGGACACACAGTTATCGAGAACAACCGGCAAGAAACTCGATCGGGTTTACATTATATATATATTCAAAATACATTACACGTTACAATCGTTCTTAGCGTAATCACGGAGAGAAATCATTTCAATCCTCACCATTGTTTAGATATTGATCCATTCTTTAGCCTTTACACATCAAAACCCGTTTGACATGGCGCTTAAACTTCGAGTCCGGCAAATCGGTAATATGCTTAGCGACTTTGTTTAATAATTATATAAAGAGAATGAAATAGTTTAGTACTTCTAACGTACTATAATACTATGGCTATATTATAAATACTTACAGTTCTGGAACAGGCAGGGTCGGCTCCTTGGGCTAAGAGTTCCCGCACGCAGTCCGTGTGTCCCATCGCAGCTGACAATATCAACGGCGTTGTACCATCCTGCAAATAGTTACAAACAAACATTATTTATAAGAAATTCTTACAAACAACGCTAAAAGACTATTAATGTTGAGAAAATTACAAAAGTGTTTACAGCTCCAATTAATAAGACCCCATGACCCATATCTCAGTATTTGCTTAGAGATTTAAATAGAAAAACTTATGCAGCACAGGCCTCCAAAGACTTTAACAAGAACTCATATAATAAAGCAATCTCCCACGCGGTGCTAAAGTTCTACAAGATTTCTTTGACGTACGCTCGTTTTAAATTCTCTAATTAAAACTTTTTTTCAGGGCAATATACGCCACATTCAAAGGTAACAGCTTCGTAACACGGATTCGGAAAAAGTTTTTCAATAAGCGTTCTGAATATCAAATTGCATTCTAAGTCTGAACTCAATTTGGTTTCCATAATCGGACTAAGTATATAAAATAAAATAAAAAATAAAATGGCAATAGGGTCATACGTAACAAGTATTTTATTCAAGACGGACTAATTTGTTAATGCTCGAAGCTAAGATTATAATGTCACTACACTCATGTTGCAAAATATCATATGCAGTTTTTGGCGGGATCTTGAAATATCGTGTAGTGGTTTTTATATTTTATTCATATTATTGTGTTATTTGGCTCTATATTTTGCAATATTGATGGTGGTTTATGTAACATGGGTTGATTATTGTGTACAAGTGAAGTGGGTAGGAAATAATACCGCGGAGCATCGATTCTGACTTGCCACAAAAATTCCCTGGAAAATTCTAACAAAACGGTCACCATCTTGATACTTCATTTAAATGATCGGAAGAAATTTGTAATATCATAACCTGCTCGACAATGGCAATAATAATTTACTAGAATATTGGATGACAAAGGTAAACGAAACCTTTCTATTACAAGCTGAAAATTTGTCAGCAAACTTATTTTCGATTGCCTTTAAGTGTGTTTACGACAATGCCAACAGTTAAAGGTAAAAGGAACACTAAAAGGAAAAACTTTGACCATATGTTGACATCATTTATACTTTTCGTCCGTTTTTTTTTTCGAAATGACTACGCTATTGACCCAGCAAGGTCTTAACAGCTTCACCGGACTACGTTTGGTCCGTGATATAATGCAAGACACGACTTACAAATATACAAAGCTCTACGAAGGAAGTAAAAGTAACAAATATTTGGCTACGTATATAGAACATTGTATACAAATCTTTAAGCACGTAACTCACTTAGAAGTGTGCTTGATGATAACCAGCGTTAAGTTGTAAACAGTTAACTGTTTATCCGAACGTCAAGAGCGATCCACGTCACAAGCGGCCACTTACTATATACTTCGATTTGCTATTAGATGCGGACCAAACAGTATGTTGGCAGTAATAAACTTTATCAATTAATTAACAAATAAACATACATCATCTTAATTTTCTAGTAGTAAATTACAACTGTTTTTATTTTGAAAATATACTTCTTTTGGCGCGTTAGGGAAAAGTGATGAGAGTAAATTTTTAAGATGCGCACACCATCACGAAAAACAGACACCCTGAAGTTAGCTATAGTCAACATTTTGTTTCTTTCTATTTGTTGTATGTATTTAATTGTATTAAAACTTTCAATGTATTAAATACCTTTTTTCTATTGTTAGTGTCGTTTTTTCTACAAACATAGAATAAGGTGAAAGATAAAATTTTTGAAAAAAAAATTCCTTGTTAAGCCAAAGAATTATAACTTCTAACGCTTTTATCTATACTAATCCTAACTAATATTATTAATGCCATTGTGAATATTTGTTTATTACGTGTTGTTACGTCACGTGTGTTTAAAATAAATCAGCGCATATGTAGATTAAATAACTACGCAATTAACATTTATGCCATTGTTATATTTTTTATTATTTACCACAGTTTGTCCATGACATATTTAGCCTCAGACAAGAGCTATATCTCCTTTATTGCAAAAGATATAACTGGGGCATGATTAGCTCCCATATTACACATCCTCCCATATATATATAAAGGTTTTTATATATCAATGACTTTCTGGTTTTTACTACTCAAGACAATCATTATGTAATTTTACATACACGATTTCAAGGGTATAACAAAGGGCATAAATTATATCCATCCAACATTAATTCATCCAGAAAAATGTACTGGTCAAATACACAATAACGAGCCTAGTTGCGGACAATACATAGAAAGTATTAAAAAATCAAGTCATCGTTTCTTTTTCTGTTTGTTTCCACGCGCTAATATCTAGAACTACCAATCAGACTTGAGAAGTTACCTTCATATTGTTTAGCCTATTTATTAGGGAATATTAATCATCATGTTACGTTTCTTAGGAGTGAAGCAGTTAGCACAAAAGGTCAGAAAGTGTGCTAAGCGAATATGAGCATGGAGTAATTGTGGATGATATGGAATAAAATTACATAATTGAATCTAGTTTTATAAGCAATTTAGTATTATGAGTTATTTGAAGAATCACTGTAATAATTAAATTTTTTTCATGTGTATGGGACGCATCGGTTTTTCCATACATTTATCTACGCTATCAGAAACACGAACAGACAAACAGAAAACGTACTTCTTATAATCGTGCATCGTGTAGGTTTACAATGTTATATGCATTATTATTTCGCACACCGACGTGATTCTGGGCCATGCGTGCAACATCTATAGAAATCGGAATACACGCTCGAATTGTTTTTATGAATATTCAGATTTATGTAAAGTATCACTATCGAATGTGATGCGTTAAAAATACGTTTAAGTTTGGATGTAATAATATCTAACGCGAGATCGTAAATCTCTTAGACAATTGAGTTCTATGTAGGAGCAGTCTCATACCAACTTTAGACTGAATTCTGTTGCTGTTTATGTAAATTATTTAATAAATTAACTTTATTAAATTAACTATAATATTATTCACAGGTTTATATAATTGTAAACTATAATTATATTACGGCTTGTAACATAAAGTATTAACCGACTTCAATATTAATCAGAGGCATAAAAATAAGGCACTAAAAACCGGAAAATAAATAGTTTATCAAATTAACTAAATTTAATGAAACATATGAATATGTGTGCTACCAAGAGATGCATTGGAAGTCGATGCCAACCGAAAATCATATCATCTACATCTAGGTACAAAGGCACCGACTTCCAATGCATCTCTTGGTAGCACACACATTCATAAGTTTCATTAAATGGGACCACACGGGAAGCACTAGCTTTCAAATAAAAAAAGGATCATCAAAATCGGTTCAGCCAGTCCAAAGTTATGAGGTAACAAACATAAAAAAAAACATACAGTCGAATTGATAACCTCCTCCTTTTTTGAAGTCGGTTAAAAATCAGTCTAATCGTTTACTATCGTAACAATTTTATATATAACATAGATAAATCTGAATAACTTATTGTTACGGTATTTATATCAATAATACATCTTCAGTATTCACGCGAGTGATAAAAATTAATTATATGTAATTTTTTAATCAATTCAAATTTAGTGATCATATTCTCTCTCTCGATTGCTTCTGTGTTTGTTACGACATGCTAATTCTCACAAAAATTACATTACATAAGACTGACACAAAGCGTGGTAACATCACACGATTATGCATAAATCGTCAGATAAAATTACAATTATTTGCGGGATTCCAAGTAACGAGTGACAGCGAGAGTTCAAATAATTTGTTATAGATTATTCTGATTACAAAGATTGCTAATCGTTAAAAATACATATCGCATATGTATGATCACATTAATAAAGTTTACCCGTTATATGCCAATCCGTTACAGATAAGTAATGGATGAGTCATCAACCGTGGGAACCAGGTACATAGATGCTATATCGCATCGACACATGTAAATAAAAAAGGATCTAAATATATAAGCACTCGAATCATGACGGATCTTTAAAAATATGGCATCCTCTTTCCAGATATTTCTAGCCTCCGTTTTGTAAAGTATTTGAGCACGGCACAGGGTATACATATCTGTCTCACTAACTGAAATATTTATAATTAGTTTAGCTAGCACAGCTTAGTAAGATATGCAATGTTGCACTCACGGCAACAGCTCAAGACAAAGTTGGGAAATTTTGGTGCCCTTCCGATTGTTGGCCTTGAGTGCATTCATAGCTCGACCAAAAAAAACGGTGAAGCTGTAATGGACATCATGCGAACAGTGTATAATTAACTCGAAAAAAAAATACTCAAGATAGTTCTATTCTAGACATTGGAGTGAAAACGAAGTAACACAAACGGAAGAAAACTAAAAGCGAACTAGAAATAGAACGAGTACCAAGGTTTTTTTGGGCGTCAAGGGTATTTAATTTGATCATGGGCGTAACGATATATATGTTGACTTATTAACCAAGGTTACACATTTCCCACGGTAATGTCTCCAACGTGATCGTTACAAGATCCGCAGAAAATGCTTATGTTGCGTATAGATTATAAAATAATAATTATCACTTCCACTAATGGTGGGGCCGTGCCGTTGCGTCATAAGTATGCAAACAATGTATCCGGCAGCTCATAATAAATCAATATAAAGCAACATTAGCGATGTTTTACATCGACGTACAAAATGTAAGTTGTAAATCATTGCGAAAATATAGAGATATATTTATCTCGGCGTTCTTCTTTACTGTCAGTTAAAGGTTTGTGAGTTTGTGACGTTGTAGGGGGTAATCTCACGAACTACTGGTCCGATTTGAAAAATTATTTCAATATTATGTAGCTCATTTATCGAGGATGGTTATAGGCTATATATCATCAGGCTAAGACCAATAGGAACGGAGCACCAACGAATAATGTTTAAAAATCGGGTTTTTTTTCCTTTTGAGAATTCTCATTGCGTGTTAGCTTTAGCCCAACGTAACTATTCCACGCGAACGAAGTCGCGGGCAAAGACTAGTAGTACATATAGTAGTTCCAAAGTGAATGCTGAATAATAAATCAAATAACAGATAGTCCACGCGATCAGTTTGGCGGTTATACAACTAGTTACGTCATATCCTGATAGATGGCGCTATACAAAATTGTGTATTTTTCAGCGTAATTATAGTACATATGTCAATGTATTTCCAAAGTGAGGTGATACATGGTCACTGTTTAATTTATGAACTTGAACTAAAATATTAACGAATCTTGTCGATTGACGCATACATTGAATAGTACTCTTCCCAACCCTTGCCTTTCATTTGCTTAATTCTTCACTTCTCTACGAAAAATTAAATCCGTAGTTTTATAAAACTTAAAAGAAAACATAATGATAGATTCCTATAAAATTAAATGAATGAACCTACATTGATATTTTTTTAGATAAAGGCTAAATAGATATGAATAAATTAAAACGAAAAACCAAATGTATCTCGTAGGTTTTAAATAATGCGTGCAAACAGACCGACATCTATCATTCTATTTATATAGAATTAAACCTAACAGTTTATTTTAATTAAATAAATGATTTTATTATTATAATTGTAAGAGATATATCTTTTTTCAATGTTTTTATGTGAAAAAATGCTAATTTTGTGTGAAAAACAAAGTCGATGGAGTTTTAAGAACTGCGGACACAAGTTAAAACTAAATCTGAATCTGTTTTGGATTTTTAAATTAATTATAGTATGACTAACAATATTTAATTTTTAGTATTAGTTTATTAAAATTATTACCATTAGTGTGGTTTTCATATCTATTGGTACTCGGAGCAATAGTTACATAGATTTTTATAAAGTATAATTAATAAATCAAACGTATTGAAAAATATCAATATTACATACATATGCACATGCCCCTATACTACGCGTCACGAGTTTGACACAAGTCGTGCAAGCGCAATACGGTCGGTTACACTTATTAGCATGCCATGACGCGAAATTATAAATTTATCTCCTGACAAAAATACCGCTCAGCGCGTCTTAACAAGTTTTCACTTCAAAAATCGTCCGCCTATAACTGACTCCCTAGCAGTAAAGTGGGCGTATCAAGAATTGACCGAAAGTGGTACAAAGATATAATGATACAAGAGTTTTTATATTGTTTATTGTGCGGTAATGCGCATGCGCTGTGTACATCGTATCAATTTTATTTCAAATTATATTGAAATATTTGTTAGAGGTAGTCAAAGATTAATGCAGTATTACTAGCAACTTCGACTGCGTGAAATCGGTTGCCTACCGGTTCGAATTGTATTTCCAAACTTGAAAAACCTTCAATAAACTTAGAACCCGATTAAAGAGACTCCCAGCGTTTCCAAATGTAAATCTAAACAATTCAGGGACTCTCTCAAACATATACCCAGCTGGTTTACTAAATGACTCACGTATGTGTCGAAGACAATTCTATGAGATGCTCGTAACGCCATCTGTCATTTAGTAACATCAACATTTTAGTTTTGTTTGAAATACGAACGACCGTTGACTCATTTGGATATCGTTCATACAATAATAGCAAATAAAAATAGGAGGATGGGGTTAGGAAGGTGAAAATTAGGAGTTATGAGTATTTTTAAAGCAAATAAATAAAATATATAAATACAGAAAAATTACAAAATAATTGAAAAAAATATGGATAGGGACACTCTAATCACCTAGGCGTATTCACATATCTACAAAATACACATTTAAAATTTTATAACAATCGGTCCAGCCGTTTCGGAGAAGCTCTACCACAAACACCGCCACGCGAGATTTTTATATCTATACTAATATTATAAAGAGGTAAAGTTTGTGAGTTTTTGACGTTGTAGGGGGGAATCTCAAGAACTGCTGGTCCAATTTGAATAATTTTTTCAATATTATATAGCTCATTTATCGATCACACTAAGCCCAATAGGAGCGGAGCACAAACGAAACATGTTTCAAAGACGGAATTTCTTTCCTTTTGAGAGCTTCTGCTGCGTGTTAGCGTTAGCCCAGAGCTACTATGCGAACGAAGTCGCGGGCAGGGTCTAGTATTATTTAACTGCATTGAACTGTTTCACCTAAGGACTGCAAATAAAATCAGTGATATAAATCGATGTAAAACAATATTGCAAAGGCTCATGAGTAAACACTCATAAGAAAGATGTATAGCTTAAACATGAAATATGTACCCATGCAAAAGCTTTGTTCATGATAAATTAAAGAGTTATGCTTATCAGTCACTCACTCTATCCCTGGAATCGATGTGCACCTTCCCTGTGTCAAGGAGTTGCCGTAGCCGGTCACAATCACCCCTCAGAGCCGCCAAGTGGAACTGCACATCCGTCCTCGACTCCTTCTGTAATTCAACATATTATTTTCATCAGGAGTACAACGAATACGGACCGGCTATTCTGTAATTTATTTATTCTATAAAGAATACAAAGTGGTGTACTCCAGTGGTGTAAACCAATAATCGATTTTTAGACATATAAGTATTGACTGTTTATCAAATCGGTTCAATGAATCGATATCCGACTCGCTATAAATCGAGATTTGATTCTTTACAATGTAGATAAAAATAAAACCATACGCTAATTTATAATTTAAAAAAAAAAAGCTTATCTAAGACTAGATCTGTATATTTTCATGAATCGATACCACAATCCACGATCCGGATCGATTTAAAAAACAAATTTTATTGGTGAAGTATCGCCATCCTTAATATACAGTTCAATGGAATGATTATAAAAGATTACGGAAGTAAAGTCAATGAAAAAATGATTAAAAACGTTATTAATACCAACACACGATTGATTAAAGATGTTTGTTTAACTGCCTATTTAATCTACGATTAATTTCTTTGTTCAACTTTTTTCGGTATTAGTACGTTTTTTTGCTATCGCATACGTGTTTCACTTTTTGTATTGAAGTTTATTCTGTTAGTATTTCCTGAAGTGTAGTATAAATAAATATACATTAATTTTATAAAGCGAGAGACCTTATATTATTCTTTTTTAACTGTCTCACTCGTACTCGAGAAATTAGTCATTTCAATAGCTGATGTATAGTCGATTGTACACTTTTTGTTGTTGTTGTACTGACATTTTCAAGGACGTTTAGGACTAACGAGACATAGAAGCATTTTACTATGTATATGGTGCTCTCGGTTTAGTTGTGCCGTACTCTGCAGGACCGCATAATTAATATCTTGAGATAGTCGTATTAAAAAGATCTACAAAAAAAACAATATGAACCGCGTTCCCATCGAAGATGTATGTAAACTCAGTTTAATGCTATTAAACTGTTGCAAACAGTTTTAAAGCGGAACTTATCAAAGGCGAAACACGCACGCGATTTAATAGCATTTATTCAAGTTGTTTCGACTTTATATCGTATTCGACAAAAGTCGAACATTTATGTGAATTATAACAACGTAGCGATGATAGCTCAGCGAATAGCGTATTCAAAAACCGCGTTTTTAGAATCGATTCTTTATGAATGAGTCAAATCTTTCAGTAACGAAAACGTCGACATGAAACCATAGCATGGTAATAGGGTTGCTTTCTATTACCACTTAGCTAACTACCATCAAGACGAAAATTCGTCGCATGTTCATATAGGTGTAGGTAAAAAGTCTCTAGATTTAGCACGATTATCATTTAAACAACAAGTAAAATTGTATTCAAATGTTAAATCAAAAACGTATAAAAATATATATCTAAATTCCTGTCCACAGCACTAACAAGAATAATAATCAGGCAACAGTCAAACTTGCACGGAAAAGAAACCTGCGTTCTGTTAACATTTTAAAGTTGTTTCAATCTAGTTAAAACCTATCAGCCGATGGATATATTCTACTAATACTTCTTACTTACATCAGTACTTGTACTGTTTCTAGTATTTCACTGTATGTAAACAAAGATAAATAGTTACAAAGGGACAGGAATAAGTGCAAATCAAAATCTCGCACGAGCGTCTGAGGAAATAGTGCACTCAAGTTAAAAAAAAAAGTCATACATTAAAGATGAGTTATTTTTTTATATATCATAAGAGGCAAACGAACAGATGGGTCACCTGATGTTAGGTGATCACCACCGTCCATAGACACCAGACAACCAGGGGAATCACAAGTGCGTTGCCAGCCTGTGTTTGGGAGGAGGGCGGGGTGGACAGGAAGGGAAGGAGGAAGGGGAGGGTACATGGGTCTCCGGCTCTCTCACTGACCGAACGAAACGCAACAATGCAAGCACTGTTACTTCACGTCGGTTTTCTGTGAGAGGGTGGTGCTTCCCCGGACGAGCCGACCCATTCGTGCTGAAAACAATAATAGCTTCAGCTTGGCTCTACCACTACTATAATAATACTGAAGCGGATTTACCAACAGTGCCTGGAAGTAATGATACAGTTGGGTAAAGATCCTTATCACCCCGTTTAGTTATTGAATATACACCGGTAGAACCTAGAACACGATATGACTAAGTGTATTTACGATGGTGGTTGTTGCATTTTAGGGCATGATATTTATGATCAGGTTGGAAGGTATAGGTCCTTGTTTAATACAATATCACACACGTGCAACAGAATAGCGTGCGAAATTAGCGCCGCGTCACGCGATCTAACCAATCTGCGGGTAAATTACACGGCGAACAGAATTCCGACCGCGAGAGATAATGATAAAGCTATTTTTATGCCGACATGATAATACACGATGCGAAGTTCATCCACACCACTGCATATATGTTAACTCTTATCACAAAATTACTTAGTACATTTATTGTATACTCGTTTGATCTGGGTTATGCATGTTAAATAAAATCTTTAAATCTGGTACTTGGAAAGCATTCATTACAGTCGAAATTATCACCAGATCCCACTTGTTCCGTAAAGTATCCAGGCCATTATAAAAAGCAGAAATCAGTTTATATGTACACATAAGATAGTACTCACTGTAATCCTAAAATGTACAATCCGGTTTACGTATGTAATTATAAAGACTAAATTTGAGAAGCCTCTGTTGAGATGATCATTTAATAGGTTGAAGAAACAAGCTGTTTAATATTAATAGAATATAAGTTTATGGTTTTAATATCTCATTAATTTGCAGAGTCTTTATACGAGGGCAATTTTGCGACTGCGTCAATTATTTAATAAATGTGATTCTTTTACCTATATGATTAACTAAATTAAACTCTTTTCTCTTAGTAGTCCGGTGAAGCTGTTAAGACCCTGATGGGTCAATAGCGTAGACATCTCGAAAAAATAAAAAAACTCTTTCAAATCAATAATCATTTTCTACTTGTTAACACTCCTTGTCGTATGATAGAACTTCTCGAAATTATACGAAACAACCAAACTAGCTAGCTGCAAGACCACTACTTTGTATTCTATAACAGCCCAAAGTATACTAAAGTGTGCAATAGAATCTGTATAAAAATTATTTGAAACGCGAAAGCACCATTTTTATAGCTATTATTTTATAGCTATTTTGAACTGTCATTCTGCAAGAAAGGCAATGTTTTCGAGTGTATTTTTTATTTCCATATATTTTGACGACCTCAATGGCGTACACGGCTTGATAGATTATAAAATGAGGTATCGTTAAAGTAATCATACCTGTAGAAATGACATATACTATTTAATATTTAAGTATGAAGCCTGTGAATTTAAAATAAAGGAGAAATAAAATATACTTATTACTAAGAGGTACTACTAGGTAGATTACTTTGCTATCTGCGAAATTGATTGACAATTGCCAAGCCTTTATATTTTTTCTACCTTCGTTTCAATCAAGTATACAGTGATACTTAACCGAACAACTCTTTCGTTAATAATATATAACTAAATAAAGAAATGTAATTATTTTTACAGTCAAAAATATATTTTTTATATAAATCATTTTATTAAATAACACTTAAAATTATACATTGAAACCATAAAACCGGTAAAGTTAGCTCTGACTACGGTATCCGTGTGTGGCCGAGTGCAACCAACACGAGTAACATCGCAGTACCGACAACTAGATGCCGTGACGGAATTAATCGCAAAAAGCCAGTTTACACAAAATACCTACTGAATTTTGCTTCTTTTATAGCTTAAGATTTTACGTTCAAGGTGACGATAGTTGTTAAAAAATATGAAATACTACTACAGCGGACAACATCTTTTATCGCTGATACGCTTTAACAAGACTGTTTTCAATAACATGTTTAAAAGTATACGTACTTCTTGTTATATCTTTTATACTTTTTTTTTTCGAAGCACGACTTAGTGACTGCACTATGCCTGATGTTAAGCATAGTACAATCCAAAAACATCGGCAACCACCGAGAAACAGATTATCCATCGCCGGTCACCGCTGTCATGCCGGCCATAATGACGAAAGTCACCCGGTACTGGACATGCACAGGCTGATCTCAAAACGCGACGCGCAGAAGCGAGTCACTATGATGGGCTTTTTCGCCATATGCATGGTGGTTGCGACCCAGTCGGACTGTAAAACCCTACCACCCCGCTTTCGCCATTGCCTCGTTCGTTATTCAGCAGGGTGCACGACGTGCAGGTGAGGTTGGCTTGAGTGTGTCAAGTCTTACTCGACTCCCCTTACACCCCATACCTTCTGCCATTCCACCATCTCTAAGTTGTAATTACCTAATTGAACAGCCTATATCGTTGAATCGGCTGTTCAATTAGGTAACTACAACTTTGAGAGGGCAGAAAGCAGCCTTTACCAGAATAACCACGCCAGCCCACGACGTTGTGGCGATTTAAAACTTAGAGTAATCCAAAGTTCTATGTTTCCTCACATACAGTAATACTACAAGAATATTTCTCGGATTCAGGTTTCCTCACACCGTTTCCTTCATCATCAGCCGATAGTGTTACCAATTAATACCGTACACGAGAGTTCGGAAACATTGTTGGTACATTGCGGGAATCGAACCTGCAGACATCGCATTGATATACCACCGCTCAAATTACTAGACCACCACGATGATGAAGTGAAAGAAAACATTATAATGATTCTACAACATTACCTGGACCTACTCTCTCCTTTATAAAAAAAATATAGAACCGGTCTAGTTTGAATTTGCTTCATGTCATAACAACATTTTTCTAAACTGTACAATATCTTACAGTATCTTAACTTTGGAGATATAAAATAGCTTAGGAAAAATAACTAAATCTGAGAGGCTTGTGGTAATAATTGGACATTATTATGGCTAACGGACATAAAATAATTATTGTAGAGTCGACAGAGTTCGCGAGAGCCATCTAATAGGTTACACCAGCCTGCGACTTGTCGATAAATATGTCGACGGCGCAAAAATTAGCACCTCGAGAGTTTAGTCAGTAGGTCAGTTGATGTTTATGCCATACACTATTTATATCGAGTAATACATTTATGTAATCTCAGGGAGTATTCACTGTATAATGATATTGGGGTTATTTGTATTAAAAATGAAAATCAGTTCTGGTTTGTCTAGTAAAATTGTACAAATTAATATTGTTTATATGTTTATTTTATTTTAGGTTTATTTTAAAATGGCGTCCATGTGAAAAAATGACACCATTCAGTGACTTCATAGTTCTGATTTCTTACATACTTACATAGATCTTCTAGGTGGTCGAGACACGCTGAAGTTATTATTGGTTTCAGCATGAATGGGTTGGCTCGTGCGGGGTAGCACCACCCTCTCACAGAAAACCGACGTGAAGTAACAGTGTTTGCATTGTTGCGTTTCGTTCAGTCAGTGAGAGCGCCGGAGACCTATCTCCCTCCCCTCTCCTCTCCGTTCTTCTCTCCATTTCCCCAAACACAGACTGGCAACAGACTTGCGACTTCTCTGGGGTTGCTAGTAACTATGGACGGCGGTGATCGCTTAACAACAGGTGACCCGCCTGGTCTTTTGCCTCCTATATGATATAAAAAAAAAATTAACAGACCAGTCGAATAAAATAGTTAACCGTTGAAAAATACAATGCACTGAAAACGTAGTTACGAATTATTGACGATATATAATATATCTCAAATTAGACCTAATGATACATATTAATTATACATAAGACCTCTTTGGCAAAAAATATTTTAACATTCTGTGGCTACACTGCAAAGTAAGCTGTTGTTACGTTATTAAACCGCGACATCACAGCATAACGTAAGTATGCCCTAGCCTCTTCTTAATGGTGTTCTGAAATTTCGCCAAAATACCTTATAACAAAATTTCGTACATACTATACTAAAGCTAACTAGTAGCCGCAAAAACCCCTGGTGTTTTCCAGTTATGATAACACGACATTCCGATAATAAATTAAATTAATTAGTATACTACAGTATAATAATAATCGATATTTCTGTTTATACTATTGATTTTTTTCCAAATGTTGTGATAAATGACTATGATAAAGGTCACACGAAGCAAGAATTTCTAAATTGACAAAATATTTTTATACATTTGTCGTTGGTATTTAAAGTAAAAATGGCTTGATTAATTAAATGATTAGCAATAATTTCCAAATACAAATCCCAATGATTAAATATGAATTGAATTAAACTGAACAATACGCTTTTCTAACATATCCGTCAGTCCGTTAGTGGTATCCGCTGCAAAATACGAAACCGTACCTAACGCTGCTCGCTACAAAAGACGTCCGCGACATATTTATACCGATTCTCCCGATGAAATAACGGCAGCGAACGATCAGTACCAGCCTGTCTCTCTAAACAGAGCGTGTTCACGCCTACGCCCGCGTAACCACAGATCACGCCGCCGTGGTCTGGAGGTAAATTTCGCTCCCGCACACCAGATTAGGCCCCTCTCGGCAGCGACTCAAGCTTAGGTCCGTTCCCTCGGTGTGGAGCCCTTGAGTGCGTTGCTCGCGCGATACAGTGACACAAAAATTTACATCACTGCTACAACACTACACGATCACCCCTACACACGTGCACGCCTACACGCTTACACATGGAAGTGGATGGGTTTTATTTTCTTTTCCCTTATCGAACTGAAAAAACTCAAATTTTCCGATAAAAAATATATGGAGGGGTTGTTGAGGCGTGTATGCTTGGTACACATATGCATCTCAACAACTCAAACATATATGAATAGTTAGCTAGGTTAGCTAAGATAGGTCGCGAGTTTGCATGTAAAAGGCAACAGCCAAGCCGAGGTGTGCCGTGCACCCTTGAGCTAGTTGCCCAAATAAAATCGGCTGAGTGCCTAAGCGCTCGCCTTAGTAGTTCGGTGAAGCTGTTAAGACCTTGCTAGGTCAATAGCGTAGTCGGTTCGAAAAAAAAAAACATGTCCGTATATGTGTAATTCTCTATTTTAACGCTAGATGGCGCTGTTATAAGTAAAGTTTTGATCATTGTTTCTCATAACGCTGTTACTATCAGCTAATGTTATTAATTCAATGGAAATGCTTTAATATTTTTTAAATGTTTAAAGCTAGGGGATAATACATCAACATTTCAACATTGTAGTAAATTACCGAAGCCATTTTCATTTCAAAAATATATACGAAAAATGAGAATGACTGTAAAATCTTACTAAACGTTACTATGACCTATATATTCATTACGAATTCACAAACAGTTGCGTAAACAAGAATAACAATAGCTTAACATAATACTACAACAATATATTCTAGAAAAATATCTATATATTTATAGACATTCAGAAAAATAAAAATCCCATACTTAGACGTAATAATGTTATAACTCATGCAGTTTTGTGCAAGAAAAAATGTGTCACTAGATTTATGACTTTGACTAACTGAATTGCAAAATACATAAATATGATAATACATCAATGTGTCAATATGACGTCACTTTAGTACGCTAGGCGAAGTAGGGGGGGCGCTAGTTATGACTAGTATCATATGCTATATAAAGAGATTTTACACGAAGAATCAACTCTTTTGAAAAAATTTGCCAACAACATAGCTCTTAAATCAGGATAACATAGCCATATTGAGCCAGCCATTAAGGTATGGAGCTATTCATCGTCATCATGAGCTTGTAAAAGACCCACTGCAGGACCATGTGCTTCTTGCCGAAATAAGTTATGGACATAATCACCAGTCCAGCCCACGACGTATTGGCAATTTCAAGCACTGGGAAATCCTCAGTTATTTGTTTTGATACATACAATACAAGAACATATCTCAAGGTTTACTCGCGACGTTTTTCTGCACAGTCAGTCGATAGTGTTACCAATTTAATTTAGTAAATGTATGCGAATTCCCAGAAATCAGTTTATACATACCGAGGTTCGAACATACGGACATCGCATCAATAATCCACCGTTCATAGGACTACACGAATTCGACTGCTGAGCTATTGAGTTATTCAAATAATAATAAGGCAACTTTATTTCACTGACCTCGAAATTTACTTCTATCCCATAGACGTCGGCATGGTATTACTACCACGTTTTATCATACAAGTTGACACTTCGTTAGCCCTGTCTGAATACATTATCTAAAGTTTCCTATAGTTGTAGAACACGATTAAAACAAATGGTAACTGAATTTCGATCATGCATCGTTGAACAAAACCAGGACTGAAACCATATGTACATATAAAAGAAAGTTTTTAAAATGTCGCTCAATTTTCTGTAGTGGCATTCAATTTCCGCACATGTATTGTACATACATATATAAAAAAACGGTTTTTTACAATATTTTGACGAGACAGCATTCACACTGTGTAACAGACACTATGTTTATTGCAAACGGTTTCTATTACTAAACCAATAACGCAACGCGGCGTCGGTCGTATCGTATGTTTGTACTCAGTATGTGGTCACATTTATTTAATTACACATCTTAATAAAGTTTTAATGACCTAGTCCAAGATGTCTGCAAAATACACTTCCGTGTTGTTACTGAGAATAGATCACTCAGAATATCTCTTGACGACTAGACGCCGACGCCGGAAAAAAAATGGAAAAAACGAATACAAAATTGAGAGAAAATTGTTTTTTTTTTAGAGATAGAAACTGTTCATATCAATGGTTATACATTGCTATAATCATATACAACTATAAACCGACCACGACTTTATAAGTGTTCTTTACAAGATGGAAATTAATAACAGCTCATACCATTCAGGAATATTGCAGCTTCCTATTAGTGAAATCATTCTTAGAATCGAACCATTATATAATATCCCATACAGACAAATAAACTTACCTATATTATATATATTAAAGAATCCTGGTGCCAGATTAAATACGTTTTGATAATAGCGTGAAGAGCGGCCCGAAAGTTAAAGCTCACAGTTGATATATACTTTTAAAATAAATAAATAGTAATCACATTGAAAATATACCACAATACATAAGTGTGTACAGGCAGTACACCTAAATGCATTGTTTCAAACGTTTTACCTTTTTTGCCTAGATCGTTATTTAAAACTCGATAAGATTAATTTCAAACATTAAACCTATACAGAATTATATTGAAATAACTACAGTCCATCATAACAGACATTAGATACCTACATATAGGTACATTTATTAAACTAACGGTCGCCAAACCGTGCGGCTCTTTGACTCATTAGCAGCGGCTCTTCCACAATGTGTTTAGTGCAAACACGGAATATTATCTACTAGCTTATATCCCCGTGACATCGTCCGAGTGGAATAGTTTACTTTGGGCTAGCGCTAATACGCAGCGGAACTTTCCGATAATAAATATATGGAGGAGTTGATGAGGCGTGTATGCTTGGTACACATATACGTTTTTTTTATTTTTTATTGAAGCACGACAAAGTTGCTGCACTATGCCTGATGTTAAGCATAGTACAATCCAAAATCATCGGCAACCACCGAGAGACAGATTATGACGAAAGTCACCCGGTACTGGATATGCACAGGCTGATCCCGAAACGCGACGCGCAGAAGCGAGTCACAATGACGGGCTTTTTCGCCATGTACATGGTGGTTGCGACCCAGTCGGGCTGTAAAACTCTACCACCCCGCTTTCGCAATTGCCTCGTTCGTTATTCAGCAGGGTGCATCACGTGCAGGTTAGGTTGGCTTGGGTGTCTCAAGTCTTAAGATGTTACTCGACACCCCTTACACCCCGAACCCGAACACCCACGTTTCAACAAATCATACATATTTGAATAACAACAACAGCATGCAACAGGCAACAGCCAAGCCGAGGTGTGCCATGCACCCTTGAGGTAGTTGCCAAAAGGAAATGGGCTGAGTGCCTTAAGCACTCGCCTTAGTAGTCCGGTGAAGCTGTTAAGACCTTGCTAGGTCAATAGCGTAGTCAGATCGGAAAAAAACTACTAAAGCCAAGCCCAAGTTAAAATGCTCTTGGAATAAAGTTCAGTTTTATACTGTTACTATTTGTTTTTTTTAGATGACGAATTCACGGACCGCCGCGCTGCACTAAGTAAATCATATCACGTACCTAAGTGACACATAATTTCACACGATCAGTACCAAGCAGAGTGGCGCAGTGGAAGCGTGCTGGGCCCATAACCCAGAGGTCCGTGGATCGAAACCACGCTCTGCTATACATTTTTTTTAATTTTACTTTTCCTTTTTAGATGTCTATTTATCCTTATTAGTCTAAATTCCAAAAGGAAACTCACATTTTATAAGTAAATGCAATACCATAACATCACATGCAGAAATCACTCAATTCTATAAAAACGATAAATTGTATAACGGATATCTAATATTACCAGTTTATCTCACTTTACTTAAATTCTTTACATACTACTAATCATTGGATATACAATAACCAGTCACAAATATCAGCACAATATTTTTAAAGTAAGATATAATAAAAAAACATTTCGTTTTTTTTTCTCGAACTGACTACGCTATTGACCTACCAAGGTCTTAACAGCTTCACCGGACTACAAGACATTTCGTGTTTCATAATAACTTTACAGTAGTCCGGTGAAGCTGTTAAGACCTTGCTGGCTCAATAGTGTAGTCAGTTCGAGAAAAAAATGTCTTTACTGTCGACATATTCACGCTATATTTCTCGTATTTCGATAGATAATCGCAATGTTAATAAACAACTTGATTTTCAGTTTACATAATATAATCTTCAAAATTATCAGAGCGCGACTTCATTTCCTTGAAACGACCTCCAAGAATATGTTATAAAAAAATTTGAGATACCTATTTTTGAACATTGGAGATTTCTGTTTTTTCTTTTATTATTTCATATAACAATACTTTATTATATACAAGAGCTCGTTAACTTGTTTACTCAGTGATAGTAGAGGGAAAGACCGCTATCGAGATCGGGCAGTTCAAAATTGTAACTTTAGAAGTGCGTAGAAATGTTCTTGATTAAATATTTTTGTTTAATGAATATAAATATGAAAATAATATGACCATGAACTTTTAGATATTCCATAAATCTTTTCAATGTTTATCTTTTCTTTTCTTTTTAATTTAGAAAAATCGTTTTAGGCACAAATATGTCAGTGTCCAGAATAAGTAACTTATGTAATAAATGCAAAAATCTACATAAATTTCACATAACATTATCAACATTTCAATATTTAATTAGATAAGAAAATTGTTATTTTTTTTTATTTCTTTACGTTTCGTTTTTAACTTGGTTTACGTATTTAACATAAAAATTATATGTTGTGCTATGGCTGTAGGTAGGTCAAAAAGATAAACCAGATCAAGTTTCTTACCGGTTCTTCTCGATTACTGTGTTGTTCGTCTGAACTACCAGTTTTGACGTTCATAAGCGCCTACTCAGGGTCTAAATTGAATAAAAAATTTGATTTTGATTTTTAAGAAATTATATATTGTAGTCAATAATGTACTGATGTAACAATGATTGTAAACAATAGGCAGAATCATAATGTAAAGTGGTTCCGAAACATATTGGTGAGATCAGTGTTATTTATTCTATCCTTTGAGGTTTCAAATATTATACCATGTTATTCGAATTATACGCTTCACCAGACAGACAGGGTTCTGTGTCTAACTGGGTGGAAAAATATCTATATATAATTTTAAGGTCAACACTATAAGATAACCATTTTATGTAACCTTTCAAAATATTTTTTAATTTTTCTAGTCAACAAAGTCTAAGCGACGTTTATGAGGTCACTGGTCTGAATATTATTCGATTATTCGAATGTAAGGTGTAAAGAATAATACATAAAAATACATCACACTTGGAATTCTATAAGACGACTTACCGGGCAAACAGTGGCCCCGGCCGACGTTATCCCGCCATGATAAATAATAAAAAATATGAGAAATTATATATCAAAGCTTTCCTCATAGACCACTTTATCTTCTGGTGAAAACCGCTTCAAGATCTATTCAGCCGTTTTGAGTTTATCGCGAACAGACAGACGTCACAGAGGACATTGACAGAGACTGACAGTTCTATACATTTTGACACAATACTAAAACCACATTAACTCCTCGGTATAAATGATCCATGTAATTTATTTTTTCTTGGAAAACCATAGTTAAAAAAATATTGTTGTTCAACCAGATCGAATTTCTTGGCGGCTCTATTCGATGACTATGTTGTTTTCAGAACCGGTAGAAGTGTTTTAACATTCAGTCCCTTTTCGTGGCCTAATCTGTTTTTCTTTTTTAACCGACTTCGAAAAAGGAGTAGGCATAGACTTCCAATATATCTTTAGATAGAGCAAAAATTCATATATTTTATTTAATTTGATTAATTTAATGATATATTTATTTTTCACTTTTCAGTGCTTTATAAGTTTTTCATATCGAAGTCGGTTTAATTTTTTTTGTAAAATTTTTTTTATTTGACTTGACTCCGCTCGAAAATTTAAACATGTTTAATTTGAATGTATTATCGCACTATACATTATTTTTATCCATTCAACTTTTTTGTCATTCTTTGATTATTCATAGGTTTTTTTTTTGTTTTAATAAGTCACTTAATATAAGTCGATACATAAAGCTTCACTTTCCTTCCATACTTTTGATATAACCAAGCTACAAACTCGTCTAATGTGACAGCACTACCCGTTCAATAATACTGCTGTATATGATATAAATAAACTAAAAGAAGCCAAAGTAAGAAAGGGCTTAGAAAAATACAATTAATTCCATAACCTTTTTTTAATAGCAAGTAATACTTAGTTCAAGTTTTCGACATAAAACACTTTACAGTTAGTTTTGATGGGCTTTTAAATGTTTAACTGTAAATCGTCTGTACAGAACTGTACCAACAAAAACTTTAACAATTGCACAAACAATGCCCTTCTAAAAAAATAACAGTTGCATAATGGAAAAAAAGCGTAATAGCGACCGTACCTAATCCGTTAGGCACCGTCCGACGTACACTATGCTATACTATATTTTATGTGAAATCATATGGCACGTTGTTAGTGACAAATTTGTATTTTGGACCTATTTCGTTTATAATACATTTTCATTTCATTTTTTTCACATAAATTACACCGAAAATTATTTTTCCATGCTTTTTTATTTGAAACATCGTCGCGGCATATATCGTCACGCTATATGATTTTGAATTTATGGATATAAATGTTTAATTGATAGATAGTCATCTCTTTCTTGAAATAATTTTAAGATTTTAATTTTGATTATGCCACAATTATTTCCTGTCGTAAACTATCCTTTTATGCATGTTACCTGTAAAAAAATAATTTCTATGTTTCACATCTGCCAGGTGTCTCGAGACAGCTCACATTTTTTTTATTACTATTGCTATATACCGAAAGTATCAATATTCTTTTAATCATATTATTACGCAATAATTGAATACTCAATAAAGTTTCTCTTCATACTTTTTACAATCAAACAATTATTTTTTTCTCGAACTGTCTACGCTATTTGCCTAGCAAGGCCTTAACAGTTTTACCGGAATATATCAACCAAAATATATAAGTATTGGTACCTCATGATTCTGACATATAAATAACAGACTGTTATAAATAGAGGAGTGTGCATATTGATCGAATAATTTGAATTATTCTGCAATTGACAAGAATGTAAATTGTAATGTATCTAAATTATTTGAAAAATATTCGAGTAAGTATTAAAATTTTATTTCGAATAGAGTAATTCACTATTCGAGTATTACGTAAATTTATACTAACAACTGACATACCTGCCAGGTTATTCATTATAAAGAAGTGTAAACTTGCTTGACAGTTAAAGTAGCGCGTTATTGCGTAGCATTCGTCGTCCTAGTGAGACAAGGAATATAGTTGTTCACCGATGACCGACAAAACATTTTTTGTCCGCGAACGTGACTGCCGGACGTAAATAACTCTCTATTTCGATGCTCGGTTATGTCAAAACTCTTCACTGTCACCGTGTTGCGAGAGCTTTAACATTTTAACGTTTTCGGCTTATTTAAACTTTTAGGTATAACATAACTTTTGTCAACGATTCGTGACCAAATATAGGGACTTAGTTTACTATGTACAGAAAACATTTATATATACATTATAATATAATACTTACCGTGTGAACAGTGGCAATTGTATATGCAACAATAGATAATTATCAAGATCGATTTAAAAAAAAACTGTATTAGGATTCGTCTACTTTAGTTATATACGATATATCTGCCCAAAATTACATGTTTTAGACCCACTTATTTAAGCTGTCAGTTATCTGATCTATTAAAGAGACGTACGAAGTATTCAAACAAATAAGTAAACAAGGCGATATATTTAAACTAAATATGTGTGTTAAATAAATGACTCCTAATCTTAGGTTTGATTCCCCGTTATCTCCATTCATATTTAGCACGAAGTAAGATTAAGACCAAATACTAACTTTGATAAATAAAAAAAATGGAAAGTGGGTATTTTAGGGACTTGCACCTGACTGAATCATAACCATTAATTTCATATTGTATTCTTTAATTTAGGTGTCGTACTTACAATAATCTACCACCGTATACATCATACCAATGATGTTCCCGAATGATTGTCAATAGTTCCTCATGCAGGGTCAAAGGGCAGTCGTACAAACATCCCAAATCGTTTGAGTGCCTTCGGCGCTCGCCTCAATAGTTCGGTGAAGCTGTAAAGACCTTTCCAGGTCAACAACGTTTCCATTACGAAAAAAAAATTGTTTCTTATTTCTAACCTAACTTCAGACAGTAACGCAGCCGTTACATTTTTACCAATTATTTTTAGATTTACCTAAATCTCGTACAAAACATATTCCTTGCGTGATCCAATCATTTATCGATTAGTTTCAGACATCTTTAAACCTGTATTTTGTTGTGGATCTAATATCATCACGAAAAACTTTCTAAAAACATTTTTTTTCTTTTGTATCTTGTTAAGTGGCATTACGGAAATCCGCTTGCAGAGGAGTACCATCTAAGAGAGGTGAGATAGATATGATTTACAGACTATAACTGTTATCATATTAAGCGTTGCAGAATCTTCGAAGCAGGTGAGGTTATTGAAATTGAATGAATTTCTTTACCCCTAATTTTCTCGTTAAGACCTCCTTCAAAGGATGAAGAGAAACGGTGGACTCTTTTCGAATCGCGTCAAAAGGGCATCGGCAACAGCGGACACTTTCCAACAACGCCATTTATAAACTTCGTAATTATAATTAATGAGGCTGTCGTGGAAGTATGTGCGAACAAAAAAGAGGTGGCGACACAGACACTAGGTTGCAAAATTTCATGGCATTTCTTATCTTTATAATAATTGTTTTGTCCGTGTTTATGTGACTGAACTCATCTTAAACGGCTGGACAGATTTTTATGAATGTTCAAGTGGATTCAAGAATGATTTAGATATAGGTATAATTGGACACGGTAGGTGGAGCTGCGGTTGAATTTTAGGATTTATTATTATCAAGGCAGGACAACGTCTGCTGGACCCACTTGTCATTTAAACTATTTCTTAAATTGGTAAGTTTAACATATTATTCGTTATTATACATTTGCATTTTTATTAAAAATTAAAAATACTTTGTTCAATCAGAACATTAGCATTGAAAAAAATATCAGATATTCGCTAATTAAAGCTTTGATATATAGATAGCTAGGGGTGTGCGAATGTCGTTCGAATTCGAATTATTCGATTCGAGTTTCAAATCGAATATTAATATTCGATTCGGAACGAACAATTCGTAAGTTTGAATTATTCGCCCACCCCTAATATATACCAAGTATCTTTTTTTACAATTTGCGTCTACTAACTGATTCCAGTTTAATTTAAACATTATCCTTTGAGGGTTAAAAAAACGCTAAAATAAAATTACGTATCTTGTGTTGAAGATTTTTTGTCGAGTACTTATTCCAGTATGTATAAAATGCATCATCAAAAAAAAAACTACAATAATTCAGTACATTCCAAATACAGCATTTAGAAAACTAACAGTATCTTATGCATGCGAGACGCGCCTGCGTTTACACAGTGACACACTCCGCAACCCACAAGGATCGCCATCGGGGTCAATATGCTGCTTTCTCCGCAGTCGACACATCTGCAGAGACAAATATGTAATCGTTTCTCTCGTTTCTAAAAATCTTTAAATGTACTGTTGTAAAAACCACCGAGTCCATAGAGGAAATACGGCCTGAATACCATTCGTTATAAAGGAAACATACAATTGCATGCATAACATGTTCAAATGCCAATAACACACAATAAGTATTATCAGAAAGCAGGAGAACATAAAGATCATTGCAAGACGTGAAATATATGCAATTTTAAATAATTAATAGAAAGTTAATCAATGACGTCGCGGTATTGCTTCCTACGCGTCAGATAAATTCGCTATTTTCATGGACATTTATGAACATAGTGTATATATATATTTTTTTTTATTTTAGATTTAATAGTTTCACCATAACCTCACATAATGTTAAATAATGACGTGGTTTAAGATGTTAACACGCCAAACCTACAGTAGAAGCTGGCACTCAAGTGCAGTTGTTGGAACACACAAGCAGGTGCTTGGAGGCATTTTTAACTTGAGGGTTGTAGCTAGCCAGACAGACTTAGAAAAAACCCTATCACTATGCTGTGGTGTTTTCCGGATACTTTTTCCCTCACCGTAAGTTTCGACTCAGTTAAATTCAGGGACATCCATTGACGCAGTGTCCGAAGACGTTATCAATTAAGCCATCATTATTCGATTTGGTAATCCTTAAGAGACTTATTACAAATTTGTCATCTCTAATATATTTTCTAATCAAATAATAATGACAAATGTGACTTTAAACTTTAAAAAGCATTAATTTATATGTTCATATAGATCTAAGGCTGTCGTTGAATTAAAAGCGATCTTAATTAAGTATTATAGTGTTATTGACTGGCCCGCTCGTATCGGAAGAGTCAACAGTGATCTGATGATTCTCCGTGACGGAGCGAAACACGTTTAGACGTAGTGGTGGTCAAGCAATTCCAAGCGAAGGTGCAAAGTAGCGTCCACTATAATACTTAATTATGGATTTCCGCAAAGTAACGCCTTCTTCAATCAGCGATCTTAATGGTTATTTTATTTAACTGTCGTCAGCTAAACGTAAACAAGAATATCACAAGATTTTCAAGAAGGGTTCAAGTACAAGTTGGTCGATTGCAGAATATCAGCTTAAATCTCAGTCCAGTAGATTATATCAGCAAGAACACTAATTTATCTGTTACTGCGGCACTTGTGAAGGAGCTTTTCAAAACATTGAATTCAACTAACTCGGTTCAGGTACATATCAATAGAGATCGTCGGCAGTCACCGGAAGATGATTCCAATAATGCTGATAAGGTTCGATGCACCGATACATGATGCCGCACCTAAAATGGCTACATCTACCGACTGTCAATGCATAATGCATCTGCCTCTATGTGCATATCATTATTGTTATCTATGTAAATAGAACGCCAGAGATCTGCTATTGTGTGCGCATCATGCAAAAACTACTGTATAGCATTCAATCAACTGTTTTTACTTTCACTTCTCAGATATTTGATCCTTATATAAAGTTATTACTTTGTCTTCATTTAATACTACAGTTTAAAAAGATATTTATATATACTAAGCTTTCAGCGATGTGTATTTTTCGTGGAGAAATGGGACAAGCGGTTTGGTGAGCATGCATGGCATTCTTAATATAGACATAGTAATGATTTTGATCACAATTGTAAAAATGTTTTTTTTTTCTATAGTAAAACTAGAACTATTTGTGAGTTAATTGAAGATATGTTTTCATTTCAAAAGTTAATGTCAGTAAATTACTACTGAGTTAGAGCCTGAGATTTTTATATCAACATAAGACTTTTTTGGTGATTCCGCATGAAAACTTGTCTCTCAAGAATTTACCAGGTTGTTTCGTTAGCGAACATTAACAATTAGATCCTACTCTAGACCTATTGTATCTGGTCTCTTGAGTATACTTAAGATAAATTGAGATTGTAGTAGAGATTTAAAGAAATCAAGATCCGAGTCCAACTAATTGAGATCTACAGCTTTATTTGCGAACTAAAAAAAATAGTTCTATTTCACGTCAATTAAATGATGCTACTCTTGAAGGAATTAATTCTAACGACTCGTGTCGTATCGTATACAGTAATTGATGGTATATTTACTGTTTTGGGAAATATAAATTTGTCGCAGTAATGTTTCTATGATAGAAGCGGAGATTCTATAGCTTTGATTAATGTATCAGGATTATTAAATGTAAACTTTGCTATCTCTGCCCACCTGCCAACAGACAAAGGGGAATGAAGTGGCCGTTACGCAAGAGTTCACAGAAATTTATGATGGGAGTTTGATTACTTGCTTCGTGATACCTCCGACTTATAATTGTGAAAGTTTGTTGCGGATCTATGAGTTATTATTACTCAGATGTATATTGTTAATCATCAATACATATTATAAAACAAATTCCACTGCCACGTATATCTGTCTGTTTGTTTAGCGATACACCCTAAAACAAAAGAACTAATTTTCGTGCGGTTTTCACCATTAGATACAGTGATTCATGAGGAAGGTTTATTACGTTTTCACGCCCTAACTATTCAGACAATCATCGACATTTTGCGAATACTTGATACAAAAAGCACATAAAGTGTCCCGAAAGAACTACTGTTTGCGAGAGATATGTCAAATGTATGTCAACGCATGCGAAACCGTCGGCAAAAAATACTATATACTCGTATATAGATAGAAAAATATTCATACTCATCACAAAACCAAATCAGACTCATCAAATAAAAGATAAACATCTGTGGGGTTCGAACCGCTCACTATGTATTTATTTAATATTATATAACAAAGTAATTAAAAAAATATTTCTAGACATTTCCATCGCGGTATAAATAGGTGTTTCAAAACGACGCGCATATGTCTCAAGGCCGCCGCAGACACATTCGTACCGATGTCGATTTTGCGTCTTTTCATTCGGATGCCACAAGGCCACAAGACGCCACCAACTGATATCACTAATAACTGATTTCAGAACAGGCGAACAAGTTCATTCATAAAGTCATCGTCAATATTCGTGACCGACCAATATCCTTGTATACAAACAACCATTTCTATATTTTTGCGGAATCATAAAAAAAAACAATAAAAATAAACTTACGAGACAAAAACATAATTAATCTATTGTAATCTAAGTTTATCATTTTTATATACAATTTCGAGAGCGTCTTGTAAGTCTTGTCCTTTTTTTAAATTGAAGAGAAAATGGATTTTTTAATACATTTTTACGCGAGAGATGACGCTGTTATGTAGATTTAAATATTTCTTTTAATTTTCGGTTTATTCTCTTTTTAACATATTTTATTATATTCCTCACGTACAAAAACCCACTAAATATTTTAAGTGAATTTGTTTTATATCATATTTATGTTTTCATTATAATCTTTAGCAGGACCACGACTACTTCTACCTTCCGGATCGGGCGGTAAATTGTACATCAGTTTTTCTATTTAAGAATTCCGAAAGGTTTCATATAAACTTGTACTTGTAATCACAAGTACGTCAATTTATTAAAATGGCGACCAAAACAATTCTAACTATTCTGCTGTAAAAAAAAACTCATAAATAGAACTGTAACTCTCGTCTATAATTATAATAACAACTTTCTGCAATTAGTTTTATAGAATAACAAGATTTATTACTAAGAAATCACTGGAAAAACAATTCATTGTTAATTACGACTTTTACTTGGTCTTTACATTATAATCAGTGACTTTCATTTCGTTTTAGCTTACAGTGGAATAGGACAGGTAAGAGCAAGCAATCGAGACTATACAGTTGCGCACGCGCATTCAATAATACAGTTGCATAACCGTAACTAATTGTCAGCTTGTTTTTCCTATTGAATCAATCGATTATATTCATCGACACGCTGCACGCTCTCTATAATTATGATGTTTAAAAACCGTATTCAGCAAGTGCTTATATTCAATTCAATTGATAATGAATCAATTATAAGTCAAATTTCAATAAATTTGACAGGAGGGTTCAATGAGGCCGGGTAATATTTCAGGAATATTTTCAGTTCCTATAGTCATCCATATCAGAAGATTAAAGTCCATATATGCAACAGTGGACCAGTAAAGATGATAATTGAAATGAATAAATTACATCAAGTCATAACGATGTTTGTCAGTAAAATCGGATTAAATGGTGCCCTTTTAGAGTCACTTTGACGTGTGCTGTAATGAACTTACAGGTTTTTTTTTTAAATTATAATGCTGTTGACCTGGAAAGGTCTTTACAGCCTCACCGAACTATAAACTTACAGGAAAAATATTGTTTTTCGAACTTCTTTAGTTTACACGAGTTTGCCAGATACAAAATACATAGTTGTTTGTGAGGTACGGTACACATGTGTCATGTCTTCTATATCACGAGACTATAGATGACAATACAATATTTAGCTCCCGCAAATCTAATTACCACTGTATACGGGAACAACTTAGAACTATGGATTTCACGACGTTTAAAATCGCCAATATGTTATGGGCTATCGTGGTGACAATGCCCATACCCGCCTTTGGGAAGAGATATAGTCCCCTACAATGGATCAGGATAAGCACTATACCAAGAATGACCTCTGGATGGCAACAAACAGATTGTTTTCACGGACGTTGGATTTCTTTTCACTGGTCTTCATAATCCGATTACCACGGCAGTGAGTTCAAAAGGAACTATTTAAATCTGGTCATTAATAATATACTAATAACGTTTTAATGTCTCAATTCTAACATTAAATTATTTATTAATACCGCAATGTTAATTAACTATACCGCATTTTAAAATGCGGTAACATTACCGCTCGCTAGTCAGAGTTATGTAAATGACCTTGGCATTAAACGTATCGTTCGTTTCTTTGGCGAAAGTGACCAATTTCGTTGAAGTTTATTATGGTATTTATTTATTTTATGTAGAATTAGTCGCAAGGTCGGAAATTGACACGCTTTTCGTGCCAGCTATACAAACTCTTGTATAAACTGTAACAATATAATGGAAAAACCTCCATATTAACTTATTTTCATTCGGTAAAAGGTCACCTATTATTATGGAGATATCAACTAGGTCATATCCTCACAGCGTTCATGTTTTATGAGTGCGATAAGTCCATATTTAACATAATTTATAATTATTTGTAAAGGTATCCGTATTATTTAGTTTAAGCTTTTTTATTATATTTTATCCAGATTATTATAACAATGAGACATTAAAACCTATAGATAAGGTAATCTATTTTAATAGGAAATTACAGGTCACTTACAGGACGTTTTCAATATCTCATTATTGGTCTTTGTTATATTTGATGCAGAAGTTAATTTTGTCTCGAGCTAAGAGATGGGTCGGGTGTACACTAAAGTGTCCTGGGCAAACTGAAATAAGGTTAAAGATTATGATTACATTCTGTAATCTTCAATCATGATTACACATTAACTTAAGTATTCATACAACAGATTAATGATCTTTAATTATAATTTCATTAATATCAGGATATTAATGTAAAAATAAGACATAGCTTTATAGTGTGAAACTTTATTTATATTCAACTTGTGTGATTACATTTACCTCAATTATAAAAGATTATTCATCACAATCAATGAATTTTAGACTTTCAGGTATTTTTGAAATTATTCATAAGCGAGTACGGTAGCGGTACAGTATAAATATGAGAGACAGTATGGAGACTACGAACAATCGATCGAAAACGGCACACTCCCCAAGCCGAGGTGTGCCGTGCACCCTTGAGCTAGTTATCAAATAAAATCGGCTGAGTGCCTTAAGCGCTCGCCTTAGTAATCCGGTGAAGCTGTTAAAACCTTGTTAGCTCAATAGCGTAGTCAGATTAAGGAAAAAAAAAAACAGCACAATCACACAAACATGCGTATTGTCGAGAGATTTTGAAAGGAACTTTCCAGGTCAACAGCGTTTCCCTTTCGAGAAAAAAAAAACGTTTATAGGCAGTTTCCTAACAGTCTGTTATGTGTACTGTGGTAGAGGTACTGTACGGATAGCGGTATAAACTACTACTAAAATATTGAATACAAATAATCATATAATCTTCATTACTGATTACTTTAATCACAATTCATGATTACACAACAATCATGATTAAATGTAATCCGGAATGATATAATCATGATCACTGTCAATCAGATCAATAATCTGATTACAAGAGTAATCGATTACACCCATCTCTGTCTATATTAATTCGAGCGAAGCCGCGGACAAAAGCTAGTAGGCTAAAATTTATTATCACTATACTTCTTGAATAAACTCTGAAGCAATTTCCAGTACAAGTAGAATTGGAAGCAAGATATTAACGCAAAACGGCCGACCGTTATCCAAAAATAAAATTTATTTTTAAAACAACTATTTAAATACGACGTCATGTTTATTCACACATATGTATATTTCCTTTTATCGGTTGTCATCCCGATAGAAGATGGGAACGGGTTCCTACTTTGGAATTATTAAATAAACACGGAAGCAACTCCGATGGATGACTGTTCAGCAGTAGGCGAATCCGTTATTGATTTACACAACGCCCCTACCCTTTTAACACTCATTTCATTATCTACATATATAATAAAAATATAAATTTAACGTGTCAGTACTTTTAAGACTTTTTCAATCATTTTTAGAAATGTATGTCTGTCAGTCTGTTTGTTTGAACACGTATTTCTGCTAAAGTACTGCGTTTAGCATAAAACCTCACCAAGAAAGTTATAAAGCAAATCTTCGAGTAACATTTAGTTTCATTAAAATCGGTACATTCTATCAAGTTATTGTAATTTTAATGACGACGCGACTTAATTACGAGAGAAAAGGAGATAAATAAATGGACTTAATACATACAGATGACTTTATTAGCCTCTGTTTATTACGTAAGTTTCCACTCGGACAAAGTCGTGAGTCAATGATTTATAAAAGTGTTCTAAAAATCTTCCATCTGTGAATTATCGAAGTACGCAGCAGAAACCGTTGTATATTGTTATCATTTTATATGCATATATACTTTGTTTAAAAAAAACTTAAGAATAATTTTGTATTTCCCGCAAACGATACTGCGGGCACAGCTATGTAATCAAAAAACGCATTACATAAAGCGAGAACGATAAAAAAAACTAATTGTATGAAAAAAAATGTACAAGGAAACAGTTTTAACATTTCCCGTAGTAAAACATCGAATGAACGACTGAGTAAATTGAACGTTCTACTTAAATTACATATTAACTACGAGTTACCAGCGGCTTCGTCCGCGTGAAATTTAGAAAAAAAGGCAGATTTGAAAATTGAGATTGTTTAATATAAGTTATAATCAGCTATGGCCTAATGAAAAAATAAGGCATTCTAAATTTGTTCCATAAATTAATGTTTGTTTTTTTATTTTATTACATAAATATCCATTTTTATAACATAAAGAGTACTAAAATTCAACTAAGCACAAGGGCGATGTGTTTGGCGGCATTTATCAAAGGACGCTAGGTCATCGGCGCGCATTAGTAGAACGAGTAACCGACAAAATAATTTGAATCTTATGTTTATACAGATATGGTTGCAAATATTTTGAGTATTTCGTTAATAGTGCAAAGTTTAGTTTTCGTTTTCTCGAACTGACTACGCTATTGGCCTTACTAGGCCTTCACAGCTTCACCGGACTACTCTAAAGTTTAGACATGTTTTTCCAAAAGCTTTTATTACAGTTGATATATTAATGTACCTATACAAATTTTCTAAATATTTACTGACTCTAGATATAGCAACGCCGAAACACATGAAGACAGGTAATTCAACTGAAATTTTGTCTCTTTTTTTATGTCGTATAGGAGACAAACGAACATGCGGGTCACCTGTTGTTAAGCGATCACCGCCGTCCATAGACACTAGCAACCCCAGAGGAGCTGCAAGTGCGTTGCCAGCCTGTGTTTGGGGGAATGGAGAGAAAGGTTGAGGGAAGGAAGGGGAGAGGGGAGGGGAGGAGCGATGGGACTCCGGCGCTCTCACTGACCGAACGAAACACAACAATGTAAGCACTGTTACTTCACGTCGGTTTTCTGTGAGAGAGTGGTGCTACCTCGGACGAGCCGACCCATTCAGGCTGAAACCAATAATAGCTTCAGCGTGGCTCTACCACTACTTCGTTACGTTGTAGAATACAGAAACTAGAAATCAATCCGACCAAGGACTGAACTCCTGGAACCAATTAGTTCTTTTAACAGCGCCAAAGAACTAACTATACACAAGCAGACCCTAGGTACAAGCTTATCTATCTCACATATAGACCTTCAAAGTGTATTGCGTCATTCACGCTTGCTTAACACTTAATACGGTTATCTTAGTCCTATTACATCGCTAATGCACCATTCTACAATACCTATAATAGTTCGCGCGATTATGTACAAGTAATTTCGTTAAGTGACATAGAGAAGCACGTAAAATGTTTAGCAAGTTGTCGTCATTTATCAAGTCGGTTTTTTTGACTTGGGTATTGTTAAAATTGTTAGTTTATAGGCTAAAAACTAATAAGAAAAAAAATCCGATGCCGTTTACCCGTATCTAAATGACGCTACTTTTGTCATTAATTTAACACGGGGTTTTACTAATTTTATATTGCTTCTTTTATTAAATAACTTAGCAGGCATTATTATTATTATTCCACCAACTATGATCGCTTGGGACTGAAGAATTTTGATATGGGCTTCAAAAAATTTATTTGTATATTTTGATAAGTTCAAAATTTATTACTACCTTTTTTCTACAAAAAAAAAAAATTACAAATTAGTCACTACTTATTCGTATTTTTTCTTATTACAAACTCACAATAATCAATTAGAAGTCCAAAATCTTAAACTCAAATGTTTAATTATTTTATTTAAATAATAGTTTTAATAATCAAAAATGTCAGAAAATTTGATTTAGTAGTAATTTGGTGTTGCTAAGAAAAAACTAAAAAACATAGTCAATTATTTTTCAATGTCATGAGCTGACAAAACATAAGAAACAGTTTCTAATCATATTGTAAAACTAACAGTAAAAAGTGTTGTGACCTTCGCGTAGCCAGTTAATTGGCTTTCCGTTCACGACCAGCCTTAGAGGTCGCTGAAAGGGTGGGCAAAGAGCTGCACACGTTTAGACCTACAAGATTATTTCAACTAATTTTATCTTTAGCTATTTTTATTGTCAACATAATTATAATTTACTGCAGTCATTTAGATAATTATTGTAATAATTTACTGAGCGATGGTGACTTAGTTGATAGCGTGTTCAGACAACGTGCCGATGGAAGTAAGTTCAAATCCTGGCAAATAAGACGGAGGTTTCGGTGAAGGATAATATCGTGATGAAACCACTGCAGGGTGGTATGGCTTTTCCTAAGTTCGCCTGACTAGCTACAGCTCTCAAGTTGAAAATATATCGCCAATCATCTGTTGGTGCATTATGGGAGCTGCACTTGAGAGCCAGCCCACTCTACGATTAGCGTATTTATCATATTAGACTACATCACCATTTAAATTCAAACGCTAATACCTAAAAAGCATAAAAAAGATTAGAGAAGTCTTTACAGTAGTAATTAATAGAGTTACAATAATAACTAACAAACATCAAGGAGTTGTTTATTTTAATTTTCATATAAAAAAATCAATAGTAATGAGGGATAATGCTTAATTTTTTAAATAAAAAGCTAGGCAGTTAGTTAAGCTTGGAGATATTCTATGTAAAAATTGCTTGTTGGATGAGAAGCTCACTACCTATCTAATGTATCTCGCTGACGTAGGCGTTTACAGCTCGTCCCTTCTCGGGTAATACGCAGCTCTCATTGATGCGATTAACCTTCCCTTGGACCCCGATACACAACACTTAGCCACAATCTCCGCGCGCTGTTCATTTCCTTTTCGCTAAGTATACTTTCCGAAATACATTTTATATAGTGCAATTTATGTGCTACAAATGACCGTAATATATTGTTAGCATACCTAAAATCTCTGTTAATAAATAAACAATAAATTGCATGAAAAATTTTTTCAAATGTAACTGACAGATCATTCATAGAATCGCATTCAAACAATCACTTCAGTTTTGAAATATTAAGCACAGATCCAAAACTAAATGAACTCCAAAACCCATAAATGATTTTAAGTAAAAAACTATACGTCTACAGAAATCACTCACTCGGTGCACTACTACATTCTTTTTCTCAGTAATAAAAGTTCCATACACCAAGGAATACATTAACGCACAAAAGGAAACTTCTGCAAAAAAAGTGCATGCATCAATTTTATAGAAGTATGTATTAAAATGTTACGTCAAATGCAATACCTTAAAAACATCTCATGTCTCATTCCACAGCAATCGCATACGATTTCCCAAGAGATAGCACCTTTGAGTTATGCATTTATTAAGCGTAAGTTATAAATATAACTCAACTGGTTCACAATGAGTTTCTTTTGGACGTGAATTGAATTGAAGATGAAACGAATCCTGTTTTGAACACAATGAAGAGTTTACCGAGCACATTCGCTTACCAAACCTGTTTCAGAGATTTCGTATTACCATGAGCTTACAACGAGTAAACAGAAAGACGCTTTAAGGTATGGAATTAAAACAAATGAATTCAAATACTCTTATATATAACTAGAGAACGGCTATGCGTTGTTGTGTCTCAGTAATTAACAAAGAAATTAGAAATTAAAAAGTCGTGTCATCTATGAGATATCTATAACAGTCGGTCCTACAGTTTGTCAGAAAACTAATTTAAAGCCTCTTCAAGACTGATGAAACATACAATTAATAATCAACATTGACAATCATTTGTAATAAAAAAATTGTTATGCCATTAATCGAAATATAAATGATCCTATTTCTCAATTTGGAACAAATTATACATTACATAAATGCCAACTTTCATGAAGATCGCTTAAGTAGTTTCGGAGTTCATCATGGACACACACTATATAATTAGTAGATTGTGTGATTATTCAGATTGGTTATGAGGGATTTTTCATATTACAGTGTTGTTGATCATAAAATTAGGGATTCAAGGATAATTCAATGATTATTGAGAGCTGCTATTCAATAATTGTTACTGGAAACTTACTTTTGACATTAGTAAACAAAGATAGATATCTGTCTGAATTTGTACTCCACTAATATAATGCATTAATTGAATATTTAAAACTTGTTAAAATCTCTATATATTGACATAATAGCATAAAGCGGTACTAGTACCTTAAGATTTACAATTGAAAGGCTGTTTCTAGACATTTTTGGACATTTACAGAAAAGTTTAGTAAACACAAACCCAATATCCTAATGATATGTTAGCAACATTGTTATTAATAAAAACATTTCTTAACGAGTGTTGATTAAAGAGTGATGGAAAGTTGATTTTTTTAGTTTTCTTGATTGTTCCAAATTTCCATTCCCAAGAACCGATGCAAATTTTAACACTTTCAACTAAATTCTTTTCACTTTTATTGCACGAGTATTCAAATACTGAAGCTATTTCTACTCAATACTTTCCATGCGACAGTATTTTTCCACCAATAAAATAAATCAGAAGAAGAACGTTAGCAAAATGAATACCAAAAATATTTTGTATCCAAATATATACACGTCTATCAATTTTACATGAGAATCGATCACACTATACAAAATTTGATTCGCTGCAGCGCCACGTACTGGTGACATATATTAAAATGGACAGGACAAAAACCTTTGCGAAAAAAACTCATAGGGGTACCAATTCGTAAAATCGTTTCGAAGTTTATAGATCTAATTTATGAATAAACATTTCAATATACAATATTCATCTTTCTATATACACACAGGTGCAATGTATTTTACGACGTCTGCTACTACAAAAAAGGTATTATTATCCAGATCGATAGTAGACTGTGTCTGGCGGCGCGCCTTTATCGTAAATGCTAGTGCATTGCCGCAAACGTATAAAGTCCGCATAGAGACTATTAAGTATGTATTCATGTAAATACACATGAAGTTGTTTATATGCTCTCTAGCTCCGAGTTAATATTGCGCATTATGATTATTGGCGTCCTTGTTGTTTTCTCCTCCTACTACGCGTTTTGTTATGAATATATTATTTCTATTACAAGAAACTTGGTAAGATTAATAACACCTCATAAGTATTGTATAATATAATGATGTAATTTAATAATAAAACTATTTGAATTTATCCTTGTAATTAAAAAAGGAAAAAGATGAAATGTTTAATCAAAGGTATTTAGGAGAAAATACCTTGAACGAATCAAAATCCACACGGATAGCGTTGCAGGATATACATATACTAGCTTCTTCTGCGACTTCGTCCGCGTGAATACGTTACTTTTGGCAAACACTAACACGAACCGGAAACTCTCAAAAATTAAAAAAAAAGAAACGATTTTGTAATATTTTAATGGTCTTAGCGCGTTATTTAAAACTGAAATCATTTTTAAAATCGGACCAGTAGTTCCCGAAATCAACGCTTTCAAGCAAATTCTTCACCTTTATGATATTAGTATAGAGTATTTATGGGGTTGATATAATCTCGTTTATTTATCTCTGAAAGGGTAAAATTGTTCGTTATCTGTATTCTGTACCTATGAATAATTACCACGAATAAGTTTAATTCCTCCGTGTTACCATTAGGGGCGTTGTTAAGAAATGTATGAAAGGAAACAGAATATTCAGTCGTATTGCAGAATTAACAAAACTCGTAATACCCTTGCGAATCGATACAAAAGCGCATAGCAGACGACACTTCCATTAAAGGTCAACGAATGCAGACAGACTGTACCCATACAAGGGCGAATCGACTGCCGACATTTATCCATATAAGGGAGGCTACATTTACCCCTTTTTTCAATAGCCATAGGAATGTCGAGGGCGGGAACAGGTTTTTATATGAAAAAAAAAGAAATTCGAAAATGGATCTTTGTGTAACGTTGATTATGATATTTTGATGAAATGTGTATTTTCTCGATTACAACGCCACGCCACGCCGCTAAGTGACATTGACAGTGTCATAACACAGATAACCTTTCCTGTCACTTGCGTCCTAACAGTTTTAACTGTTCACATCACGATGCACACTTTTACTAAGTACGAAATTGCACTTCCAATAATATTATAGGTCAGTTAAGTTTAAGATTTAAGATATATTAAACTAATTTTACAAACAAACAATAGATCAGTCATCGAGGTGAGAGAAAAAGGAGAACAAACACTACCGTTTGGATAATTATTGTAAGTAAACAAAGTTCCAATAATAACACACCTCAAACTTTTATCTTTTGGATCATGACAATTTTCCAGAGATCACCACTCACCATTAGTAATCCGGTGAAGCTATTAAGACCTTATTAGATCAATAGCGTAGTCAGTTCGAGAAAAAAAAGTGTGAACACAGTTCTATTTCGGACGCAGAAGCTTATGGGAAGAGAAGCAAAAGAAAGAAATCCATACCACAGACAATTAAATTAAATTCTTCTTTTTGCGAGTACAATTTTTAGGTAGAAAAGGATAATTTCAATAACACTCGTATCTAAAATAGAATTCATTGTCACAAGATCACATTGGTTTTGTTTGACCTCGCGCAAGATCATAGTTTTCGATGACATTCCAAATACATAACATCACTTAAGTAGACAAGTACATAAAAACATGCAGCGTCCGAGATAAAATTCACTCGTTTATTGGTTAACACTATCTCAACGAGATATCGAATCAGATGAGATAAAAATTATACAAGCGTTATTAGAAAAATACTTTACTTTTTTTTGTTTTATGAAATTAAAATGCAGGCATACGATCATCCTATTTTTTTTAAATTATAGTAATACAAAATGCTGCAATTTATATAACAGTAGGGCACAGTGTCAATCAGAAATAATGAGGAATGTCAAGAGCTTTACAATTCATACAAATACGACAAATTAAAGAGTCAATGTGTACACAAAGTCACTCAGTCATCCACAAATCCATACATAGTCCGACCAATCCTGAATGATCGGTGCGATATCTAATAGCAAAAACAGTAAACCCTTCCACTTTCATGTGTAAGCGTGTAGACGTGCACGTGTGTGAGGGTAATCGTGTAGTGTTGTAGCGATGATGTATATTTGTGTGTCACCGTATCGCGCAAGCAACGCACTCAAGGGCTCCCTACCGAAGGATCGAACCTAGGCTTGAGCCGCTGCCGTGGGAGGCCTAGTCGGGTGTGCGGGAGCGAAATTAACCCCTAGACCACGGCGGTGTGATCTGTGGTTACGCGGGCGTGGGCGTGAACACGCTGTTTCGTGGGACAGGTTAGTACTGATCGTTCGCTGACGTGATTAAATCAGGAGGGTCTGTAAAAATGTGTCGCGGACGTCTTTTATAACGCGCAGCGTTAGGTACGGGTTCATAGTTTGCGGCGGATACCATTAACGGACTGGTATGATTCGCGGCTTTTCAAACTAACTAATCGTAAGGGATTTTATGTACGCCCAGATAGAAGGGATCTCTAGGTCTCTATGGAGATCGACTCTCCGGATGTACCACGGGGAACCGGTCACTTTACGTAAAACACGATTTTGGAGAACCTGCAGTTTATCAAAGTTATCTTTGGACATATGCGCAAAAATGGGGCATCTATATGTCATCACGGGACGGATACACGTCTTATACAAAGTGAGCTTGTGTCTGAGGGACATCTTACTCTTATGACAAAGCAACGGATGGAGGCTACCCAAGACCATAGCGGCTTTGTTTCGCACTCTGTCTATATGTGAATTGAACTTTAAATGTCTATCTAATGTAACACCGAGATATTTGACCTCTTCGACCCAAGGGATATCGATTCCGTATACCTGATGGGCTCAAAGTTATTTTATATTTATTATATATTTAATATATACATAAAGATGTCTATTATATCAGTAAGAGATTAGTATGACGCATGCATATTGCCTGAATAACGCATTTCAACTATGCAACAATTCTATGACTATGGCACGAGTGGTCGCTTCATAAAAACAAGTATAGTAACATGTATCATAAAAAATAACGATGACGTAACACAATTTAAAAAATATATTTATTACCTCCTTAAAATTAATTAACTATGTCAGTTTGAATGAAAACTACGTGCTTAATAGACGAAGGTAGTGCTTCAAGGTCGACCGTAATACGATCATAAGAGATTGTTAGCATAAACATATATGTTCTATAACATTAAAAATAATTATAATTTATTCGGATTTTCGTATAAAACACGTAGGTAACCGGCGATGTTAATACACGACGTATTAAAAGAAGCGTTAGCGAAGATTTTAATCCAATCAAGTGTAGTCTTCGGCGCTCTTAGATTATAATGCAGAACTAGTTTTGAACGAAATCAATTACGCAATCCAAAAATGATCATAAACTCGAATAACACGTTTGAAGTAATTAAAATATGTTTATCAATCGTTTAATTAAAATTACCGCACCGTACGTAATACTAATGGTATACGTTTCTTTCGATAATGGCAACACTTATTGCCTTAGTACAAAATAAACAATAATGGAGTTTTTAGCGGGATCTTGGAATATTAGTGGATTTTATATTTTATAAATTATCTTGTGTTTTATTAATGATCGCAAGAAACTTGTAACATCATTGCCTACTTCACAATGGTAGTAATAGTCTACTAGAAGATTGGTTGCCAAAAATAAAATAAAGAACTACAATAATAGCGTTCGTTGAACTGCTTCCTAAACTTAAAAAAAATGAACACCAGCTTCATAAATTCATAATGCTTAGGTAAGGCGACTACAATTCGAAGATGGTAGTGAGTTACACGCTTCCGCGACAAGCCAGCGGATGAAATTCCGTGATTTTTCTCGATTTAACAGAAATAAAAAAACTTAATTCAATCCATATTCTTCTATGTATATAATAATAATGATTTAACGCCTGTAGTTTTAACTACATTTTTGTGAAAAAAAAACATTTCAGGGGTCTTGGAATAAGAAATAAAATATATTTCAATAATTTCTAAAAAATATCTCCCGGTTTGAACACGTATCACTGTTAAAATACTACGTCCATGATAAAACCTCACATTATAAAGCATATTATAGAGTAACATTTATTTATTTGGTTTCATTAAAATGGATTACTCTTACTTTTATGGTGGTAGAGCCACGCTGAAGCTATTATTGGTTTTAGCATGAATGGGTCGGCTCGACCGGGTAAGTATCACACTCTCTCAGAAAACCGACGTGAAGTAACAGTGCTTGCATTGTTGCGTTTCGTTCGGTCAGTGAGAACGCCGGAGACCCATCTCCCCTCCCCTCTCCTCTAACCCTTCTTCCTTTTTCTGCATTTCTCCGAACACAGGCTGGTAACGCACTTGCGACTCCTCTGGGGTTGCTAGTGTCTATAGACGGCGGTGATCGCTTAACATCAGGTGACCCGCCTGTTCTTTTGCCTCCTTTATGACATAAAAAAAACTCTATCAAAAAAGTTATTGTAATATTAATGAAGACGCACGAGAGAAAAGTACATAAGTAAATGGACTTAACACATTCAGATGATCTTATTAGTAACTGTTGTATTACACAACGTTCCACGCGGACAGAGTTACACAGTTAATCCTAACTAAATTCATAAATTACTAGATTGTATTTTGTGACTCTATATAGAATATAGAATATTATATTGAGAATGAAATGTAACATTGACCTATTCAATCCGGTAAAACCAGTCCATGATTAATCAGAACACTATGACGTCGAAGCTGTTCAGACAACTCAACGGATAACCTTTGGATAATAACCTATTTGTAGAATAAATGAGTATTCTCACGATACCGGCCTTTCTAACTCCGTGAATCAATTAGAAAACTCAGACATACTCGAAAGAATTTTCTACAGAATGTTTCTAGTACTTCGATAGTAGTACAATTAGTCCAAGTTCACAGAGTGATTTGAAAAAACCATTTATGTGGATTTATTATGACTTGTAAGTACCTACACGCATAGGCATGTTTAACCAGATTGGGCTTTGATAATCGAGAATCAGTGGTACATGAATGCGAAAAAGTTGGCTGAATTGCTTTCAGTGGAATATGTCCCAAAAATTAAAATCAGCTTAGGCTAACTAACTAAAAACAAGTCCTCAAATAACTACTTATAAATAAAAATGGTCTCGATGCAGTATGTAAATATAATTGCTTGTGTACGAGTTACGTTTGATTAATGGACAAAGACATTTTAGGAAAATAAATGCGCTCGAGAGACGACATGTGGGGAAAAAATGGGATATAATAAATGAATGACAACTTACACTGCAATGGTTAAGAATACCCAAGAACAAATACAAGATTAGGTAGGGTTAGTAGTGATGCTCAAGTATACTCTGTTACGAAATAACTTTTCAGGCTTTAACTAAAAGAGATATTATTGTAAACCTAATTACCCAAACAAACGTTATAAAAACTTCCCTCAACAACGCCATAAATTAATCATATTTTAATTTTGCGGAAATCCTATTTGTATATATGTATGTAAATACTCAAATACTGTATGAATATATTGAAGATGTTATTTATTATTGTTTGTTTATATCGTACTAGCTGACCCGTGCACACTTCGTTGGAAAGTAATAGGCATATTATGCTCTACAACTTTTCTCTAGAACTCTTTCGTTCGACCGTTTTTTCTCCTACTAACTTTGCAAATCCGACTATCACAAAAAAGATTTTTCATTTTTCTGGTTAATATATAGCTTATAACAATCACTAATAACGTGGATTTCTATTGATAAAATAATTTTTAAAACCGGTTTAGTATGGATATTGGGGATGTGGATATGTTTTAGAGGGTGATATTACCCCCTAAAACCTCACAAAATCACAAACATTAACACTCTTTATTACATTACATTCACAAAGAAAAACGCTGAAATTCGTAGCCACTGCGATTTGTACACGATAATATTTTATTATGTTCTATTATAATTTACTATACTATTATGTATATTCTAAAACAGTATTACTTCAAATATAAAGCACATAGAAGCAGAATTACGTTACATTATTAATTTGTACATATTATCTCAT
>JACEII010000003.1:790767-842870 GCA_014332785.1 Antheraea mylitta
CTAGAAGCAGAATTACGTTACATTATTAATTTGTACATATTATCTCAATATCTGTAAATCAGTCAACCAAATAGTTAACACAGATTTAATAACTATGATTATATGCAGTGTAATTCATGATAGTAGTACTTTTAAAATTATATTTATGTAATTTTAATTTTATAGTATATAGAACGTAGGAAACAGTCCAGAAGCAAAAATCTGACAATCATATGGATGGTGGTAATTGATGGAATAGACTTTGCACGAGTAATAAGGTCAAGGCAGCGTAAATATTAGCTTTTCAATTTATTTATAGTAGAAATTAAGAATTTTAAGAAAACTACTACTTTGAAGTACAATCCGTGAATATATTTTTGCTCTGCCCTCTGTCTTAGTTACGAACAAAGTATTTCCTTATAAAAGAGGCCAATGCCAGAAACATAAATCGCAATCAGACTATGTAGTCTTACCATCTGCAAATCGTGAGGTCACGCACCGTCATATCTAAACATAGATCCTAGTTCTGATAAGTGTTCGCAGCGTGCAGCGCTTTATCAACTGCAGACTAATAAACGAAAATAGATCAGAGAAAAGTTATGCTGGAAACATTTTGCTACATGTGCACATTCCAAAATCTCTTGAAGTAAACGAGATAAGATTTAATAAGAATGTGAATCTAACGAGTCTGTAATTTTTATATTTTTATAGAGGAAAAATAGTTACAGGTGTCTAGCAATAATTAATAAAATACATTTCATTCATTTTTAGAAACGTCTGTCTGTCTGTTTGTTTGTTTCTCAACACGCACCACTGATAAATCAAGAAAATCATAAAGCATGTCTTAGGGTTACTTTAGTCTTTGTTTCATTAAAATAGGTTCGGTTTATCAAAAGTTATGTAATTTTAATGACTACGCGACTTAAGTACGAGAGAAAACTAGATAGTAAATTGGAGTTAATACATTCAGATGGTTTAATTAGTCACTGTTTTTTACAGTAAATTCCACGCGGATGAAGCCGCAGGCATAGCTATAATTTATGAAAGTACTAAATGGCTAATGGTGGAAGGACTACCTATCATATGTAGAATCAATAGTAATAGAAGTACTTATAGTAACACTAGATAGTTGCAATAAATGCAATTAAGCTGCTCTCTGTAGGTTAAAATTACACTGCAATTTTTGTAGTCCGGTGAAGCTGTAAAGACCTTGCTAGGTCAATAGCGTAGTCAGTTCGAGAAAAAAAAAAAAAAAAAAAAATACACTGCAATTTAATGAAACACGTAAGACTAACATTAAGATTCATTTAATTCTAACGTCTAAGGACGTTGCGACATCGGTTTTTGGGTCAAACGCAACGACAAGTACGACAACACTCGTTTTAATTAGAGTTAATTCTAGACAGTCGTACCTAGTTTGCATACTGACATAGATTCTATCGCAAGCTTGTGATGATATTTAACTCAGAGGCTATTGCACTTTAATCAGACAGTAACTAATAAGATAACAAGGATAAAAACAATTTAAACACTGTTGGAGTTCTTTGGACTGCAAATTATGATAATGAGTTAGTTAAAATTCGGAATAATTTGTGATTTGTGCAGACATTCTACAGGTTATTTATTTTTTCCTTTTATAATTTTAACAGAAATCTGAAAATCTTCGCAAAAACATTTCTATTAATATTACGGTATCCAGACACAATCCCAGTCAGACGTCATTGTAAAGGGAGCAGTCCCAGACGTATTGCCTTAAATATTCGACCAGCGGATATATTTAGGCAAACACCGAGTTAAATGACTTGAAAACTAATAAGATATGCACAACTTTAACAAAATATTATCTGTATAAGAATGAAACATTTTAAAAGTTATGTCGTAAAACTACGTAATGTAAAATGATTGCCAAAAGTACATTTAAAATTGACATATGTTCATAACAAAAGTCATTGGTATAATATGTCAATGCCAAAAGTACACAAAATTGTGTAAAGTTTAGTACAGGAGATTACAAGATCAAACATGTAGGCTCAAATAGCATATGGTGAAATACCCAAAAGGTAGTGTGCCAATTTTTAAGATCCATCAACGTCGCAACTCTCTAACGTAACGAAGCAGTGTTTACACTATGTTCCATTTTAAACGTTTGCTTGGAGAAACCATTTTACAATATTCCAATTTATTTGCTCTATTTCTCGTGTAATATAAACCTTTTTTTGAGTAACCATTAGGGAAAAAAAGACTACTTTTGTCCTCGAACTGACTACGCTATTGACCTAGCAAGGTCTTAACAGCTTCACCGGACTACTAGGAATGTAGTTGTCAATATACATTGTAGAGTTTTTGGCGACATATTGGAATGTTTTGTAGTGGATTTTATATTTATTTTAAATTCTTGTGTTCTTTGGATCTATATTTTGCAATATTGCGATGGTGTTTTACGTAATACAGTTTGGTTATTATATACCAGTGATGTGGATAGGATATAACATGGAGCATGGATTTTGACTTGCCACAAAAACTCTCTGGAGAGTTCGAACAAGGCAGCCAGCATCTTGTTAGAGCATTGAGATGATCGCAAGAAACTTGTAATATCATCACCTACTTGACAATGGCAGTTATAATTTACTAGATCAGTCATCAAAAATAAAACAAAATAAAATGAATATCAAAGGTAGATTGTAAGCTGGTGTTGCTTTTAATTTTGTTTACCTTAAAACAAGTTCATACGTGTCTGTCTACATTTGTCTGTTATAGAAAGATGCTTATTTGTAGTTAGTTCTAGGGTTATTAGATTTTGTAACATCCTGTTGATACATTTTAATTACTTGACCACTAGCATCGACATTTAAAACCGGTAGTCATGTGGTGTACCTCTGTTTATTGAAACATGAATTAACTTTATAATTTCTTTTTTTTTAAAACTTGATTAACTGGTTTCAAAGACTGTCCAAATGACATACGTGTGCGAACAGTGAACGGCGAGGCGCCTACGTCGCTTGGCGGTTCAGTGACTCGACTGAACAAACGGGTTACGAAGCTGAGAGGTAAATATGTTATTTGTACCGTGGGAAATTAATTTTTCCATAACAGGATCCCATTCGATCTTCTATACTCTATAACACTCATTACATTGCTAGTAGAGAAAGGTCAAGAATAGCTGCAGCAACGAAAGACTAGAGAAACTGACCAAATACCCAATGAATACTGAATAAACATAATTTATATGCCTTATAGGTTTTAGTGCCGTGGTGTAAGTTGGTAAACACATTAAACCTACAGGAATTTGGCTCCCGAGTGCTGCGTTCAGAACACACAAACAGGTGCTTAACGACACATCTTCAGCTGAAGGGTGGTAGCTAGGTGGAATTAGAAAAACCCTACCATCATGCTATACTTTTATCATGATATTTCTTTTCACTGGATGTCCCGACTCAGTTGCAATGATTCAAACCTACATCAATCTACATGTCTGAACACACTATCAACTAAACCATCATTGTTTCAAAATCAGCACCGATAAGAGTCATGGGTATTGGGATCATTCTGCTAAAAAATAATATGTTTTTTTAATATATAGAGATTTAGTTTACAGTCGAAATAAGTTTTACAAGGTACATAATAATATAATGTATTCACAAAGGAAATGTCAGCAAAAAACTGAAGATGATAAACATTGCAAAAGTGCTGGAATCTTTGGCCCATCTTAGACAGCGTTGCTCACAAATTGCCAGTATAAATATTATGGTTACTTTGATTCATGCAGGGATGTAGCTTGAGTCGAATTTAGGAGGGGGCATTGGTTAAAGGTAGGGTAGATGTAAAAAAAAGTCACAATTGACATGCCCATAGACCTAAAGCTCCTAAATCAATCACCATGTATATCACTGACCTGTAGGTTACATAGCACTACAATTTTGTTTATTTCAGACTATGAACAATTCAATTATAATAATTTATCTTAGATTTTGGTATTTTTAAGGTAGGGCATTGTGATTTCAAAGTAGGGCATAGCTCCACAATGCCCACCTTAGCTATGGCCGTAGATCTATGTAATGTATATCATGATATCTAAGTTAGAAAATTTACAAAATCATAAGAAACAGGTGCATTTTATATTTGATTTACATTTTATATACATTACTATCATTCTGTAAAATATGATGAATATTCATATTATATTATTTTCTATACAATGGAAATACACATAATGCTTTACAATTAGACCTCATTTATGGGATACTAGGGGGTGCTGCAGACTTTATCCTGCCTTGATAATAATTTAAAATCCTAAAATTCAACACCACTGCTATTTATGAGATCCAATTGCGAATCTAAATCAGTCTTGAATCCAACTGAACACAGACAATAAATGTCATCAAAATCTATCCAACCGTTTAAGAAATGTTAAGTCACATACACACAGAAGATTTGTATATATAAGGATACAAAGCAGTATCAAGATTTCTTCAATGCTTTGTGCACTTAAAGGGTCTAAAAAAATTTCGAATGTTGTTTAGAAATATACAAAACAATTAATTTTATATTGTTATTAATAAAAAATCATATGTATTAACAGATTACTTTGAAAATAATTTGATATTTAATCTATATTATTCTATGAGCAAATAAATATAGAGCTTTTTATAGAGCAATAGTATTTTTTTATGTATCTAATACTTCATATTTCCTCCTAATAGTGGAAAATAATGAATGATGAAAATTATTCTATTATGTAATGTGTTTAAAGTCTATAATAAAAAATATTATTTTATGATTAATTTGAATTACATATCATTGCAGAAAAAATAATAGATATTAATTTTTACATTTTAAAATATGTGATTTTTTATTTTAAGTAATGTTTCTGTATTAAAGTATACGTTTTTCTAAAATCATCAATCTACATCATAATACTTCAGTCTAGACAGCCACAATTCAAAATCTGTTATCATAAATAATAGTTTTCTCCATATTGCGTAAATAATTTACCTACAAACAAGCTGACTCCATTGATTTAAAAGAAAAAATACTCTTTTCTGTGGAATCATAAGGCTCTCAAGTTTTAAAAAATAGCTAAATACATTTTATTTTTATAATAATTTTACCACAAAAGGTAGTCAAACAACTCACAACATACCCACGCATCATAATTTATTATAAATAAAACAGAGGTCGTAGAATAAATACATAATAACTCACCTTCAACGACATTATGAATTTCAATCGATTTTCAGTTCACAAAATGAAGACATACAGTCATTATTTTCAAATTATTCACACTTCTTTACTGCACACTTGCGGAAAAATACGTAACGTATACACACAAATCAGTTATGTAATATGTATTAAGAAAATAATTATATGTATATTTGTTTAGCAAATAATTATCGTAATTTACTACGCATTCAAGACAATAATAGATCGAAATTGTTTATTAGCGTAAAAATACAACACGTCCTCTACAACTAGCGATAACGCTTCATTTATGTCAATTTTGTATCAGATGAAATGCGCGCGGATCGTCGTTTTGACATTGACAGTTTACACGTTCCAGTTTACGCAATGGTTTTATTATTGAATGCAATCACCTAACTAATATTCGTAACAACTTTATTATAAACAGCGGGTATGTTGTGTAATTTGGCAGTAGAATAATATTATTACTCATATAATATATTACAAAAATACGGACTTACAATAACGTTGGAATGTTTTACGTACTATTGAGAACAAGTTAAGGTATTTATGTACATTTCGGTGTAACAAAAATAATTCCATTATATTTCAATAGATGGCTCTGATAGTCCATTTCTAACGTTTTTTAAGTGCAATGTGGTTATGATAGATGGCGTTAAAAAATATTTCGTTATAATATTATTTTTAATGCTGCTTTGTAATTGTCTGATTTTAGGTTTTATTGTCAATATAATTTAGTATTTATGATCTTGAGATGAAATAGAATACCGTCATGATTTAATCACGGCGGATAGACGCACACGGTGGCCAAACCGGTATTGACAGACAAATAGATTTTGTCGTGCGTTTGGTCGGATTTGAAACATCTTACTATAAGCTGCTCCTTTATTGGACAATCTGGAAGAAGCAATCGCCCAGTAACGGCCAGAATTGATAAGCCGTTCTTTTTCATCAGAACCACGCCAGACCACGCAAACTAATATTAAATCATCATAAGCTCCAGCAGCTTAGTTGGGAGATGCTTATGCATGTATTTTTTGGGGCGTGTTCGATGTGAAATTATGATAAAATCAAACACTGACTTTGCAACCGAAACTTTTAATGTCCACTTTTGTCGAGGAAAATTTTGTATCTATTTTTTGACAATGAATATGTCGTTGTATTTTTAAAAAGGGCCATAGATAATTATTAATGGCCAGCACGCTACACCACCCCCCTACGGAGTAAAGAAAACCCAGTATAAAAACATTTACAAAGTATGACGTTATACACATATTTACATTTAGTTTAAAAAAGTAAAGCATACATAACTAAAGACTTAGAGTTACAATGTCAAGTTACAATAATCTTAAAAAATAAATAATTATAATACACAAAGTTTTTACAATGGCAGTAATACAACTATATACATAAAAGTTCGTTACAAATCTAGCGTCGGTTTAAATTTGACACGACGACCAGATCGAGTAACGTAGGGTGAGGGTAATAAATTATCTATAGGTGGCTTGAGGATAGGAGGAACGGATGTGACTGGTGAAGATTGTGGAAATAAGGGTTGAGGAGTAACTTCCGAGAAGAAAGCAGGTTTGACGCGATCGATACTGACTACCACTTTCTTACCCTTGATGTCCAAAGTAAGCGTTTTGCCGTCACTTGACCGTTCGAGAACCTGATAAGGTCCAGTATAAGGCGGCTGAAGAGGCCGTCGAACAGAGTCATCACGCAAGTATACATGCGTAGCTGTTGATACGTCCTTGAATATGAATGACTTTTGGTTACCTTGGCGAGATGCCGGTACTGGTCGAATGTTGGACATATGTTTACGCATCCTAACAACCAAATCAGCTGGATCTTCACCAATAGGGTTCTGTGGTGCAACAAGTAGTTCACCTGGGAGCCTCAATGTTTCACCGTACATGAGCTCGGCGGCTGTACACTTGAGGTCCTCTTTAAAAGCGGAGCGCATGCCTAGAAGTACAAATGGTAGAGCGTTCAGGCAGGACTGTTCATGGCACATTAAAGAGGCCTTAAGTTGCCTATGTACGCGCTCTATCATATCATTTGCCTGTGGGTGATATGCGGTTGTCCTTTGTCGTTTAGTGGCAAAAGTGATGAGGAGTCTGCGGAATAAATCAGACTCAAATTGAGTACCCTGGTCGGTTGTGATACAGAGTGGTATGCCAAATCTAGAGATCCATTCTGTAGTAAAAGTTTCTACCACTTCTTCTGCAGTTATAGAACGCATTGGCCATACTTCTGGCCACCTCGTTACCCTGTCTATTGCTGTTAAGCAATAGCGATAACCATCGCAAACAGGTAATGGTCCTATGATGTCCAAATGGACATGGAGGAATCGACCAGATGGGGTTTTAAAATTACTGAGGGGAGCGGTATTATGCCTGGAGACTTTACTGCGTTGGCAGGCAGGACACGCTCGCGACCACTCGCGACATTCTTTATTAACTGATGGCCAAACATACCGCTCGGTGACAAGGCGGGTGGTAGCTCGTGCGCCGGGATGGCTCAAATTATGCAGCTTATTGAAGATAACCCGCCGCAGTTCTGGAGTCACATAGGGACGCGGCCTATCTGTGGATACATCACAAAATAGAGAAACGCCAGTACCAGGAATATTAATTTTGGTAAGTTTAAGGCTTGAACCGTTTTTCAACAAATTTTGAAGTTCTTCATCAGTGCCTTGAGAACGTGCTAAGGTTTCATATTCTTGTTCTAATGAAATTGCCTCAATTCGTGACATGGCATCAGCAATAAGGTTTTCAGAACCTTTAATGTACTGAATGTCAGTTGTGAATTGACTGATGAAAGATAGTTGGTTCAGCTGTGCAGGAGGAAGCTTCTCTCGTCTTTGTACAAAAGCGTATAACAAAGGTTTGTGGTCAGTGAAAATGGTTGCATTGCTAACTTCTAAAATATAACGAAAATGTTGTACACTTTCGTATATTGCTAATAACTCTCGGTAATAAGCAGGCCACTGTGATTGTTTTGAAGTCAATTTTTTACTGAAAAAAGCTAAAGGACACCATTGACCATTGACTTGTTGCTGCAAACACGATCCTACGTGAATGCTAGAAGCATCTGTGAACAGACCGAGAGGTGCATCGTTAATTGGATGTTGAAGTAAAGTTGCCTTTGATAGACTAGTTTTACAGGCTTCAAAATGCTCCAACAGCTTGGGCGTCCATAAAAATGGTTTTGCGCCTTTACTGTTGGTGGCGACTACTGCGTCAATGAGTGGTGCTTGAAACTGTGCAGCATGAGGTATGAAGCGGCGATAAAAATTTAACATACCGAGAAAACGTCGGACTCCACTAATAGTTTTAGGAGGTGAATAATTTAGTAAAGCTTGTACTCGATCCTGAGGAGGGCGAGTTCCTTCTGAGTTAATTGTGTAACCCAGAAAAATTACTTCTGGGGCACTAAACACACACTTTGATGCGTTCACTATGACGCCATAATCTTGTAGGCGCTTGAACAAGATTCTGAGATGGTCTTTGTGCAGTGATTCGGTCTCAGAAAATACGAGGATATCGTCCACGTAAGGGAAAACGAAATCCAATCCCTGTGTGACCTCATCAATGAATCTTTGGAACGTTTGTCCAGCGTTGCGTAAACCAAAGGTCATATAGGGGAATTCGAAGAGGCCAAATGGTGTAACAATGGCGGTCTTCGGGATATCCTCATGGTATACTGGAATCTGATGGTACGCCTTTACCAGGTCGATGGTACTAAAAATTTTTGAACCTGCTAGATTGTGGCTGAAATCGTTCATATGTCGGACGGGATAGCGATCAGGTATAGTTCGCGCATTTAGGGCGCGATAATCGCCGCAAGGACGCCAAGAAAGGTCTTTCTTGACCGTCATATGAAGCGGAGAGGACTAAGCACTTTGAGACGGGCGGGCAATGCCGTTCCTTACCATGCTTTCAAATTCGCTCTTAGCAGCAGTAAGTTTCTGAGGAGCTAACCGACGAGGTCGACATGATACTGGAGGCACGTCTGTAGTCCGGATATGATGGACTGTGTTGTGTTTATGAAAGCGAGGAAGACCGGGAGGTCGGAAAATGTCTGGAAATTCGGCAAGCACTTGTGCAAATGCAGAATCTGAGGGACCTATTGCCTTAACGCTAGAATGCTCTATAACGGCTGTAGAAGCGTTTGCTGACAGACCAGTCTTACCATCCTCTATCCTCTTGTTGTGACAGTTTGGCAAAAGATGGTAGTGTGCCAAAAAATCTGCGCCAATAATGGCAGTACTGACATCTGCGACTACAAATTCCCATCTAAAATCACGGCGTAGTCCCAAGTCGAGTCGGAGAGTGACAGTGCCAAAAGTTTTAATTGGGCTGCCGTTAGCGGCACTGAGCTCCCAGTTAGACGGGTTTCTTTTTTCTCGTAACCAGCTATAAGGGAAACAGCATAGGTCAGACCCCGTGTCGACTAGGAACCGGTGCTTCGTGATCCTGTCAGTAACAAATAAGCGACGGTTATTATTTTCTAATAAACAGCAATCAGTGCCCGCCGTTACTGATTGCTGCTTGAGTTTTTGCTCACTCCAATTACAAGGAGGAGTACATTTCTTGGCTTGCCTATCAAATTTCGTGTGATACCAACATCGTAGCGCAGGTGAATGGTGTCGTCTTCTGCTGGTCGAAACAGAGCGGCTACTGGATACACGTTGCTTTTGGCTTTTTAGTGATGCTATTTCATGAGTTAGTTGCCGCACCATCTCTTTAAGCGAAGCCAATTGCATTGCTGGTGAGTCCGTGTTGTAGACGGTTGATGGTTCAGGAGATATTTGGCAAGCTGAGATACGGTCCTCGTTCGTTTCCTTTGTTGAGTGGTTGTGAGTTATTTCTACTACACGTTCAGTAAAGGAAAGATCTCACCATTGTGTTTGAAGTGGATGAGTCACGGGTCATGCAGGGGGTCCTTTCCTCTGCGTAGTTGGCCGTCGTGAAATTCGTCGGTGCAGTGTAGAAGTCACCGTTGTATAGGGCCTCGCCTTCCGGTTGTGAATATTGGGATTGCTCGATAATGTTTGAGCGTCAATCACATGCGTCGGAGGTCACCAATTTTGGGGCGTGTTCAATGTGAAATTATGATAAAATCAAACACTGACTTTGCAACCGAAACTTTTAATGTCCACTTTTGTCGAGGAAAATTTTGTATCTATTTTTTGACAATGAATATGTCGTTGTATTTTTAAAAAGGGCCATAGATAATTATTAATGGCCAGCACGCTACATATTTTATAGTCCAGACCTGGCACCGAGTGACCATTATCTGTTCATATCTATGATAAACGATTTCGCTGGTTATAAAACTACCTCAAGAAACTCTTGTGAAACTCAGTTACAACAGTTTCTTGCTAATAGTGACCAGTGCTTTTATGATGAAGTCATAATGAACCTATAAAATGGCAACAAATTATCGAACGAAAGAAGCGCATTGACCTAGATTGGATCATTGTAACCATGTTAAATAAGGCCTTCAACTTCATGCAACATAATGGCTTTAAAAATTTACTACACCTAATACAAAATTCCGGTGTGCATCTTGTACATTCTGTTGCATTAAGCGGCTTAAGCGATTTTTTTCATTGAATAGTTCATATTTATATTATGGATGTTTGAACCCAGCAGGCGACGTTGTTATCTCATTTACACTTCTTCGACGAAATATTTTTCTTTTATTACTTACATTAAAAGAAAGATATACCTATCTCAGCACATCATGATATTTTTAATTAAAAAATATTTTTTGTATTCATACTTATAAAAGACTAACAAAGAAGGACTGTCTACTTTGTCAGCAGATTGAAAATAAAATAGAATATTAAAATATAATTAAAATGAAAGTTTGAACTGTCAGTTATACAATATTTAATGTTCACATACATCTTTGTGACATAATTTCGCTATTGCAAAATAATAAAACTACTTTAATATCAAATATTGAGAAAATATTACAAGTTTTTATAACCCTCTGGACAATAAATTATGAAATGACGTCTGCCTTGGTTGTGATACCTTTGCCTTTTCCATAGATTGGAAACAATAACAAATAAAAAAGTTGAAAAGAAGAGAAACCAAAAAAATCTCTGGGTGTTAAATTAGCATGATAGTGTATTCTTGTATTCATCAACCATGAGATGAGTTTTCACAGCTTCTGCTGCAGATCTGGCATCATATATGTCGGAGTGTGCAGTCAGGAGGTGCGTGCGGAGTGTTGTTGCGTGATCCGTCCCAAGTTGACACTCTACGCATCTATAGAGTCGAACTCCGCGATGTACTCCGCTGCGAAGCACGTGTTTACGAAGATTTTCCTGTATACACAATGACAAAGTGTGTCCTTATAAAGCCGAGTATACACAATTTATTGTGTTTAGTGCGCTTAATGTCGAGTGGAGCCAAATAAACCGGATTCAGCGTCACGGATGTGATGGTGATGGTTTAATATTAAATGCGTTTATAGAAGTTTTCATTTCAGCAAATATTGTCCTCTTATAACTCTAAATAGATTAATAAGGTTGAATTGGTCTATTACGAAAACAGTGTAGTAACATAACGCAACGTGTATCAATGGATTTTTCGATATTTGCGTACATTTTCTAATATAAATTGGCAACACTGTCGACTCACAGTGACCGTGGGCATAAAGGACTTGTATCCACTGGCCTTAATAAATAAAAAAAAAACAATGATCGTGACAGTGAGTAGTGAGTTATAAAAGAATATGCAATAGATTAAACAAGACAAACAGGAATATTCTGGCTGGTTATATTTTACACAAATAAAGAGTGACGTCACGTGAACATGAAAAAACGATAATTGTGTCCCTCTAGATTACAATCACCATATACTAAGTTGAACAACCGCAATTAGGGATGCAGCATCATTCAAAAAGCATCGATGTTAGAAATTTAATGTTCAGGATGATTTTCATACGAAAGACATCGATGTATCTTCTGCATCCCTAAACGTAATAGTAGTAATACATAGAAGCCTCTCGCGTTCCGGGTTTATGTGTCTATACCCGACATATTATATTCGTCATAATGTCGTGACTCTAACTTTTTTGGTTTGCCGCTTTTTATCAGGTTGTGTATATCCGGTCTCAGAGGTGTGCAGGCTACCATATCAGTGGTGGTTGCCGATGGATTGTACATCGCTCTGAGGTGGCCGTTATTCCTGAATTGCAATGTGCTTATTATATTTCTTTACACAATAAACCTAGAGAACCTAGAGAGTACAGGCTCTTGAGTACTGTTATCAGAGCCCACTAATAGTTGTTTTGCGAAAGATTTTCAACTGTTCAGGGATTACTCTTTATCATACTCTTAGAAAAAGAAAATTGGTTGACTATAAAGTCGGTTTACGGTGGATAATTTAACGTGATAATGACACGGACGCCTCGGCCGATGGAGTGGCAGAAAGATAGGTGCGTCTCAAGCCGAACGCTTAGATCGATCGTGGCTCTCTATCGCTTGTTCCGTGCTCTCGCTTACACTGAGCGCTTAGCCGGAACGTGACAATGAGTCATGTTTTGTCGTGGGTGCAGCCGGTATTCATCGATTTATAAGAGGTTATCAAAATAATAACGTCAGATTTGATAACATTATTGGTTATTAAATAACCGCTTACCAAGCTTCCACACTTGAAACTGCAATAAGGACAAGCGTATGGTTTAATTCCTTTGTGACAAATCATGTGCCGTTTCATGTGACTACCTCGGTCAGTTTTGAATGGGCACAGCTTGCAATCGTGAAATTTCTTTTCGCCGTGGGATCTCCGATGTCTGAAATTAATGAAAAGCGATTAAACAAAGCAACATAAGGCAAGGATCGAATAATCGTATCTTCAAAATGAAAAATACTCTATTCAGTTTAAGTCCCAAGAAGGCGTTTATGAACGTTAATCACCACCGGTTCCGAAAACCACCCAGTTATCGAGAAGAACCGGCAAGAAACTCGATCTAGTTTATGTTTTTAAAATATTTGTATCTTTAATACATTAGACGTTACAATCATTTTAACCTTTTAAAACGTTTTTTTTTTAACGTGGAGAGAAATTCCTCATGGCTTGTCAAGCTCCAGGGGGGAACTCGACTTGAGCCGCCCACCCCCACGTGCTAGCCACGCAGGAGTGGGGTCTGAACGGCGATTCTAACCGGCTAAAAGTCCAGGACAACCTACGCCACGTTATGAGGATGTCTTGGGGTTCCGTGAGCAAGCTCCGCTACACTCCCGGCGGCAGGGGTTTCCCGCGCCGCACTCCGCTGAGGCAGTCCGGTTGCAAGACTGCCTCCTAGCATTCCGAACCCGTGCAATGGAGGGTCAGGGCCCCCGCACCTTCCCTCCTGGGTTCAGCTAGTAGTGGAAAGGTTATAAGCCCCTCCGCCACCGCCCGACCATTGATTATTTTTTACAAGGTTTACTCCTCGCTCACCACGGCTTGTTGTAAAATGTAACACTAATACCTAAAAGAACTGTTACTGGTTTAGCTGAGTCTGAGCTGAGATATCTATCTACAGATTAACTAGTTTTATTTATCACCCTCACGTTAGTTTAATGAAAATAAATCGACACAGCTTGACATTTCTGTATCAAAAAGAAAGTATTAAAATAAGAATGGTTTAATTAATTTTTATTTTGGAGAAAAAGTAACATGTTTGATTCAAACATGAGAATAACAGACAAAAATAGATAAATAGTGTTCTAATTATCAAAATAACCTAAGTTTATAATGTAAATATAACTATAACATTTCTTAATGAATCTGTAATTAATAAAGTATATTGATTTTCAGATTTCTAATGCTTATACACATTTAGTGGTAATTTTAGTTTTTATTTTAGATACAAATATGCGTGTAGAGTCATCTATTATGCAGAAGAAAAACTATTAGATGTTGAAAAATTGTGATAGTGACATCTGTTATTGCTTTTGTGATACTACTAAATAGCTCATAGAATTAACCTTTAAAGCAATTATTACAATGTTAACTAGATGGTGGAGTTTTTGGCGGGATTTCAGTCTGTCATGTAGTGGATTTTATATTTTATTCATAATCTTGTGTTACTTGACTCTATGTTGTGTAAAGTTGGTGGTGTTTTAATAAGTGAAGTGAATGGAAAATAATACCACGGAGCATGAAATTCTGAGGTGCCACAAAAACTCCCTGAGGGTTCTAACAGGGGATCCATCATCTTGTTAGAATATTGATTGACACGACGCTTGATATTGTAATGATCGTACGACGCTTGTAATATTATTGATTACTCGACAATGGCAGTAATAATCTGAACGATTGATTGCCAAAAATAAAGATAAAAAAAGGCCATTAACAGTTTTTTAATTATCTCGCAATTAAAAAAAACAATATAAAACACAAAATTAAACAAACCTGGCGAGTTGGTTTAACGTATTCGACACGTAAGAACATTGGTCGTATGTACACTTGTATGTTTGACCAATAGACGTACAGTCATTTTCTAAATGACGAAACAAGACAGTTCTGAAAAAAAAACAGAATTGTAAAAATTGTAGAAAATCGAAACTATCATCAGTATACTAGTACATATATTATTGTCAATTGAAGATTCGTATATGTTCCTCTTGTACTAAAATCAATTTTAATTGAAAAAATCGTGCATCAATAAATTACGGGGAAAACTAGTTTTTGCAAAATTATTAAAATTCCTCTGCGTGCGAACTTTTTATGAAAAAATCAATTTTGGGGGTAAAGTTGGACCCTGTCTATACATTCGACATGATTTTTTTCTTAAAAATGGTAGCGCTTTAAGTCAGTTCTCAAAGTAGGAAAGTAGTGTAATTATATTTTTGTTTGGTTTGTGTAGAAAATATCCTCATTATTGTCCCAGAAAGTCGTTTAAATAAGTACTTTTAAAAGAAGTTCTTAGTTTAGCGTAAAACTAAATTAAGTCCTAAAATTATCGAAAAAATTACGTACATTAAACAAAATGAATGAAGTAATGTTTTTTAAAAATATATCATAATAAATAAAATAATTGTTTTGAAAAATGAAAAATTCGACTTATTATATTTTACTCCCCTTTATTAACTATCGCCGAAAACCAAGTTTTTCACATGTTTAATTCAAAAGTGAACAAATCTCGTCTATTTTTGTAGTTTTGATCGTATTGAAGTGGCTGTTGATTTGGACGTATACTTCTCGCAACGTTAATTTACTTTCTGGCGGAAACCCGAAAAACGTAAACTTTGACTTAAATATTTTTTTGAATAGAGAAACAATATATTTATTTATTTGTTTATTTAAGGTCCACAAAACTGAGCTCAGTGAACATAAATGAACACGAACTCTACTAAACACGTGAACACGACATGTATAATTTAACAAGCCAATTATATGTTATTAAAAGTAAAATTAAATTAAATTAGACAACATTTAGATTTACATTACCATTTAGATAAATTATTTTTCTAGTTGAGGCCAAAGAAACATTAAGAAATATATCAAATTTGAAAGGTAAACTATTACAAAATGAAAGCATGCGATATAAAAGACAATGTTGACCAACATTAGATTTTGCTAAAGGGAGATGAAAAAAAAAAATGATTTTTTTTTATAAATCATAAAACTTCCAAAACCTACTTTGAATATTTCGTTTGAGTATAAACCGAGCATCGGCTACACAGTGCATTTCTGCAAGGCGTCGAGACGCAATAAACCCTAAGTTATAACGCAAGTTAGATCATCAACGGTGTTAGATACTCGGAATGGGTCCTAGATGCTCTACAATGGTCTGAATACGTTTAAACTTGTCCAGTTATGGCTGCGTTCAGTTGATTCATGCAACGCTCTTAGCGCCAAATGGTTTGAATTGGGAATATAGTACTGAATTTAATTATAAAAATATTTGTCTAACGTTAAGGGCGTTATAATCTTTATATTTGTATTTTTTCTGTCCGCGTGTATGTCAACACTTCCTAATCGCCTGGACAGATTTTGATGACATTTTTTACGTGTTTATATGGTTTATATTTACAAATGGACACGGTAGGTGGCGCGGTGGATTAATTTTAAGACTTTTTTACATTATCAAGGCAGAACAACGTCCGCCGGGCCACCTAATTATAGTATAAAAAAGTCGTTAGTGAATATTAATATTTTTTTAAATTAGAAAGTTGGTGAGGCTGAATAGATCTTTGTTATTATTTCATACAAAATATATTTATCTAATTTTAATAAAAATCTTTAATAATATAGCTTATCTACATACAAGAATAACATATAGGCGATAATTTATAACAATATTGTTTGAATTTGTCAAATTATAATGATAGGTATAAAATAAGTTTAAAGAATCTTGTTATATAATGTTATTTTGACGTTGACTTTATAAACCATTTCAGTTATAAGTTATCGTGTCATAATTTATGCATATAAAAATGAACACGATACAGACACCCGATTAGGCCTTTCACGGCAGCGGCTCAAGCCTAGGTTCGATCCCTCGGTAGGGAGCCCTTGAATGCGTTGCTTGTGCGATACGGTGACACACAAATATACATCACCGATACAACACTACACGATCGCCACCACACACGTGCACGCCTACACGCTTACATATGAAACTGGAAGGGTTTACTTTTTTTACTTATCGAACTGAAAAACTCTCAATTTTTCGATAATAAATACATGGAGGAGTTGTTGAGGCGTGTATGCTTGGTACACATATACGTTTCAACAACTCATACATATATAAGTTTGTGAGTTTGTAACGTTGTGTGTTTGTGACGTTGTAGGGGGTAATCTCAGGAACTACTGGTCCGATTTGAATATTTTTTTCAATGTTATATAGCTCATTCATCGAGAATGGTTATAGGCTATATATCATCACGTTAAGATCATTAGGAGCGGAGCACAGATGAAAAATGTTTCAAAATCGGCATGTATTTCCTTTTGAGAACTGCTACGTGTTAGTGTATTTATTCCACGCGAACGAAGTCGCGGGCAGAGGCTAGTATTCGATATACAAAAGAAAACCTATAACGAAAGCGACTTTACCACTTCTTAAGTTAAGAAAATAAGAAAATAGTAATAAACAGGTGGATTATTTTGATAACTGTCGTGTTTTAGTTTAGTTCATTATTAACATGTTAAAATGTTTAGAAAAACCTACCTAACCTGTACTAACTGCTCCGTTATAAAAAAAGGAACTGTCAATATGAAGTAAGTATACATAACAAAATTCAGCCCCAGTCTTATTATCAGAAAACATCTCATATATGGCGCCACGTTTTAATTTTGAGTTTCCTTGTCCACTCCAGTTTATTTTAAGGTGCACGCGTTCTAATAATCTAATTATTACGTAACCTCGGTTTTTTTGTACCAAATTTTTAGGCAAAATCATTACCCCATACTAAAAAATACTTTATCATAATTTTAATTCAACATGTAATAACTAACCCACAACAACACGTTGTTCAGTCAGGTAAGTAAGGTCAGGTAAGGTCAATAGTAACAATATAAAAATTAGAGTATAGAAATATTATGAGTATAGGATACATTGACGCTAAAACGCGAATATGAAACACGTGAAAACAATAAAATCGTAACAACTATCCACGATATTAATATTTCAATCTCAAAATATCGGGCATCCGGAGAGAAATTTATTGCTACGTGGTATAAAAATGTCAACGCTGGTAACACTGCAGGCGGGAATGTGTCGCGCGTGCGCATAATCAAAGCGTTCGTGTCAAATTATGGATGCGTTCGGATATTTGTGAAGGAGTTGAGATGACGTCCGACATGAGATGCATCCGCCGGTAATCATACCAACGTCAGATGAATGGACGCAGACACGTTGATGTGACATTTATTTTATTGTTTGCCTTTTGTTTGCGCTTTCAACATGCCATTTTAAGCCGTAGTCGGCAACCTCGTCATCCCAAAGGGCCAAATATCAACAATATAAAGCTGAAATATATTCAAACAGCCTTTTTTTCTATTTAACTTTATTTTTGACAACCAATCTTATAAATTACTTGTTGAACCCGCTACGCATTGCTGTGGCTCAGTTATTACATGTTTGATTTACAGAACACGTGCATAGTGCAAATAAACTGGAGTTGAAAGTAAATTCAGAATTAAAACGTGGCACCATCTACGATGTATAAATAGAATCGTTTCATACAAGTCTACGGTTGACGTTCAGATCTTGTTAAAACTGTATCGAGACGCCAACTTTTTGGTTTGAAATGCACGCGAACTCCAACAAATAAAAAATAAAAGAGAAAAGAAAACGTGTCAAGCAGTATGGTTGTTGTATTCTCATCAAAAATCGGTATTGATCATATCAATCATGAAAATATCGAAACAATTATCATATCAGTCAGCAAAGGCGAGACGAATATCAAATCTATCAACAGACACATCAACAATATCATCATCAGAATCTAACATAAAGTCACAGTTGTGGAAGCTCAGCGGCCAGCTGCAACACAAAGAATATCACGAAGTACGTGCATATGTCTTTACTGTTGTTAGCTGGATCGAACGAAAACATTTGAGTTCTCGAAGACCGTCTGGGGACCCCCAGTGTAGCAGGAAGCCACCATAAGCATTTCGGCGGTGCGCATGCTACAATATCTATAACAGTTGGTACTATAGTTTTCTGTCAAGTAACTAATTTAAAACATAATCTGTTCGAGACTGATGAAACTTATAATAAAATAATCAACATTAACGGTCATTTAATTTTGTATTTGTAATTGAAAAATATTGAGTCCATTAATCGAAATGTAAATTATCGTATCTCTCAAGTTGGATGAAATTATACATAAGTGCCAACTTTCATGAATATCGGTTCAGTAGTTTCGGAGTTCATCACAATACTGGATTTTTATAGATTATTGCTATGGTCGAGTGGGTTATAATATCACAAGACGATAATTTCCATATTCTGACAAGATTGCGGCATGTTACAATTTCCTAGGGAGTTTTTAAAATATTTTTTTAACTTAAAGTTTGCTTTATTAGAGAATTTTATTGAAATATTTAGCTTTAAAAGTACACGCTCGAGCTTGCCTTTGCTTCGTTTGTCTTTGCGAACGACTAGCCCTGTTATTGCTGATTTTTAAAATTCCTATTTAAAAATATTTACTCACCTCTTACAAGGCAATTTAATCGATAATGGTATATTATAGTTATTGACTTTAGTTTATTAATAGTTATTATATCAAGCCAATTTAAACGCGTTTAATAATCCCGTACTAAAATTATCTTCCATTTTTTTAACTTACTCGGTAGGAAACTTCTTTAGACATTTCTTGCACTCCCAATCAATCGCTTGATCTCCCACCGTCTCCTCGATTGTCGGTAGTTCTGGATCTTTGACAACCGTGGTGTGTTCATTCTTCTTATGATTGCTCAAGCTTGTCTGCCTAGTGAAATTTGCACCACAAACCTCGCAGACGAACGGCCTTTCGAATGTGTGCTGTCTGAGATGTTGGCGTAGTGAAGCCTTTTTGAATGTCCTTGGGCAAAGCGGGCAGTTGAACTTTAGTACGACCTTTTGATTGCCACAAAAATTTTTGATTTCACGTATAGGACTCATATGCAGGACTACGTGGAAGAAGCACTCGGCTTGGGAGTCGGTGGTGAAAGGGCACTGGCTGCAGTTCCAGAAGACTGAAGAGTTTGAAGTCACGGGTTGGAATTGGCATGAATTAGACCTAATGTGTCGAGTAACTTCTTGGGAGAGGATGAAGGCCATACCACATTTTGGACATCTGTAAATAGAATAATAATATAATTTTGTGGTAATTCTTTAAGAAGTTAATTTAAGATATGTCTCTTGTTATACATTTATTCCTAAAAGTTTATGATACTACTTCCACGGTTACGTACATTGCATGTTGCCCTACCTATTATGTGCTCATCAGCACATCTAAAGTAAAATTATATGTATTAAATACTAGAATTGTTGATCGCGTTCAAGCACTCAATTAGGTTGGACAACTGTACCACTGTAACTGATTAAATAATCTAATTGTGAACTAACAAGCAACTTTACTCCCACAAACAGGCATCCCAGAACATACGTAAGGCAAGGACTTGCTCCTCACACTTACACAATATAAGGATAATTACAGTAAACTCTTTAATACTTAAAACAAAATTATAAATATGAATTATTTTTACTTCTTTTTGTTATTAGGATGAACGGTTCGTATATGGTCCTTGAGTGCAATGATGTTTTTCAAAAGAACGCAATCAGTGCAGTAAGGACATTTCTTCCTTAGATCTTTTATTTCAACTCCCTGTTCTTTTAAATTCTCTTTTCTTCTTATTCTGTGTTCCGACGTCTGTCTGTGAGTTTTAGCTTCTCTCGAAGAATTGAATGTCTTCTCGCAAACGAGACAAAAGTAAGCCTTCTGTTTATGCTGTGTCTTGAGATGTGCTGCTAATGTTAACGATGACTTAAACTTCGCGTTACAATGCTTGCATTTATGCAATTCCTGGTAATTATCCGTACCGGTAAACGCCAATGGATGTCCAGTTCTTTCGCTATGCTTTTTCATCTCAATGTTATATTTAAATTCCATCAAACAGGTGGTACATTTGATGATTGTTTTTTTTCTAATGATAATCGGCATCGATCGGTTGACAACAGCAATAACTTCTTCGTGTTCTGAACTGGACATATGCTGTAACATATCCAGAGAAGTTTCACACTCAAACTTGCAAAATGAACACCAAAGTTTTCCATCCATAGACGCCAGTCTGTTTTCGTGTTCCTCGGTGTTCCAATGCTGCATGAAGTTCGACAACGAGTTCGTGTAAAACTTACACGGGCTACATTGGTATAGTGATTGATGGACTGTAGCATGAATATTATCTAGAATTAGTTGTTGATACACCGTACTGCTCGTATCTCTTGCCTTTCTACAGTGATAGTGAGAAATTAGATGTTTTCCCATCAAGTGTCGTTTGACTCTCGATTTACAACCAGCACAGTGAACAAAATTTGTTTTTCGCTTTCTTTTCTTCTTTTCTATTGTAACGTTTAATTTAGCGACCTTTTGTTTCTTTCTATCCTCTTGGCAATAATAGGTGCCATCAGTGAGTAGTTTAGATGGTCGCGTTACACGTTTCTCTATCTTCAGTGGCTCTAAATGCCCAGAGAATTCTAATTCATGCTCAGGTAGAACTTTCTTTAGATGTAAAGCTGATAATAAATGTTTATCATAAATGGCTCTCGAGCCAAGTCTTCTATTGCATGGCCCACACCAATACACTACTGATCCTTTAGTTTGTATAGTTGGCTGCATGATCTGGGTTCTTTCATTGGCACCAGGAACCCATTTTCCTTTGGTGTGACCTGGAGGAGGAGCATCATAATCGTCATCACGGTCAGGTGCATCTGGTGTTACGAGTTTCCATTTTCCACCCGACTGATCATGATCATTAATATCCCAGTCCTCATGTTCGGGAGAAGCTGGACGCCATTTCCCACCGGTATAATTTGACGGTGGCTTCCATTTCCCTCCACTGTTGTGCTCCTCATCTTCATCGTCATCTGAGACTTCTGATTCCTCACTGTCATCAAAACACATGCTGTAGGATGTTGGGATATCTTTTTTAACATTTCCACTGATGCTTGCAACAACGTTTATAAGCTTTGTTTCATTGTCGACGTTACTCCCAATTCTTAAACTATGACCCCCAATCCAATCCTCTCCTCTTAGATTAGATTCTAAAGGACTCACTCGAGGGATATCACTAGACGTTGATGCAACGATCAGTGTTTTAGTATCATTGGGTTTCGATGTGGGAATCGGAGGGGTTAACCTTGCCAGTGAAGTTTTTTTCACACTACTCTGTAGTTCCAAGGATTGGAAAAAAACATCTGCGCCTAAGCTGTATGTCGGTTCCAATGGATCGATCGAAGTAATACCGGGTTTTGCGGCGTCGTTCTTAATTTTACCACATCTCTCTTTTCTGTGTTTGACATAATTGTCCAAGCCAACGATGGTGGCGTTACATTTAACACAAAGATGATTATCTTCATCGTCTTCATCTCGTGGAGAAAGCATCTGAAATAAATAACAATATTTTACTCTTGGCAGATAATTCATGCGAAAGTCTTGATGACAGACTATTAAAAGATTAAGGTAAGAAGCTGTTACAGTAAAGGGAGCACGTCAGTGGATTTATGGCGTCTTAAAAAAAGAAAATAGGTAAAAACTAGTTTATAATTTAAATGTTAGATTGGGTATAACTTAAAAAGAAGGGGGTACATAAACAGTTGTCTGTCGCGTGGTTCAGAGACATTAGTCGTTGACGTCAGCCCCTGTCACAGATACTGCAGTAATTAATACAACTAGACGTCGAATACGGAATGTCTCACGGAATAGTTTCCGATCATAGCGTATCTATTTATCTTTGTTAGTTTATGCTATTGATAATAATTGTTATTCATTTTTAGAGAATTTCATCACATTTTGTGCGAAACAATGATTCCTTGAAATAACTTTATTATCACCTAATGTGTCCGAAATTATTATCCAGAATTCTCTGCCAAATTAATTGTAAAATTGGTTAAATACTAAACTAGCATTGTGCACATGTTTTAAATATTTATATCACTACTAGTAGGGCCGGTGGACGTTATCCCAAAAAAGCCTATTGTCCGATCGTAGCGCCATCTACTGGGTCCAATTGTGAATCTAAACCATTCGCGGATCCACGGAAACACGCACACAAAATTTCATCAAAATCGGTCGAGTCGTTTAGGAGGAGTTCAGTGACATATACACGTACAGAAGAAATTAATATATAAAGATATAATATTGACATCTTATTGTTATGTAGTATTGCAATTAAAATTAATTGAAGTCCAAGATATGTTTTTTATTATTGCCAAAAACCAGCAACACAGCAGCCACTGAACTGTGCTATTAGATTATAATACAGTACTGAAAGTTTAAATCCAAGGAAAATACCAGATATTTTAAGTTATAGAATGTTTAACATATCAAGGATTTATGATACACTTGCATTTTCGTCGCACACTTCCTTGAAGGTCAAATCATGCCGTTTCTCGAAGTTTTCTATTCTGCCAATGCTAGCTTTAAAATTATGGATTTTTCAGCGAATTGGCGAACTCTTAAGATCTTTCTTTCACTATGAACTGCCACACTGATATTTTGGTTTGGATACTGTTTGAACCTCGTAAACAAAAATTGCTCCAAAATAGAGAATTTTAGCAATTTTGCGTCCTTACATTAAAAAAAAACTTTCTCCAAATTCTTGTTTCTTCAAGAGTTGAATTCTTTTTAATATGTGATAATGTACTTTTGTGTATTCCAAACTGAGCCGCAACATCTTTCCTTTTTATGCTAAGTTTCATCGCTTATTGATAATTTTCGTTCTACACTCATTTGACTTAGCTTTTATGACACAGCTCACTTTCCTGAACAGATCAACAACTTAGATCATCCAAGTAAGCCGCTGTCGTAAACACAGCAAATACAGCTTTAAGGGATTTCAAAGACTTTTTTTTTTCGAAATGACAACGTTATTTGCCCAGCAAGTCTTAACAGCTTCACCGGACTACTAAGGCACTCAGCCGATTTTATTTTGGCAACCAGCTCAAGGGTGCACGGCACACCTCGGCTTGGCTGTTGCCTGTTGCATGCAAAATCGCGACCTATCTTAGCTAACCTAGCTAACTATCCATATATGTATGAGTTGTTGAAACGTATATGTGTACCAAGCATACACGCCTCAACAACTCCTCTATATATTTATTATCGGAAAATTGAGAGTTTTTCAGTTCGATAAGGGAAAAAAGTAAACCCTTCCACTTTCATGTGTAAGCGTGTAGGCGTGCACGTGTGTGGGGGTGATCGTGTAGTGTTATAGCAGTGATGTATATTTGTGTGTCACCGTATCGCGCAAGCAACGCACTCAAGGGCTCCCTACCGAGGGATCGAACCTAGGCTTGTGCCGCTGCCGTGGGAGGCCTAATCGGGTACAATTAGAGGTTTTTCTTATTGAGGTTCTACTGTATTAGATTAGTATTACATAAGATAGTAATAAAATTAAACAAGTTTTTAAAAACCTGCAAAATGGGCTACTATTGTATACTGGATTACTGTTATACAAAATAAATTGATTCTTTAATTTTCGCTACAGTTTCAATGCCTGTGTAATCTGTTAACTCATTATTTAGTAAATCAGACGACCTAATTAGCATAAAACGATTGAGTTTGTAAAGTATTGAGATTGTTTCGAAGGCACATGCGACACTAATAAATCTTATGAAAGTACACAATCATTGCGCATCATTATATAATTTTTTATAGAGTTGGGATAATGTTTCCGAAAAGTCGTATGTTTTTAAACTATAGTCGGATGATCTCTGTTTAAGGGTATTTTAACTGTGGGAAATATGAAATAATTTTTGTAAGACGTAAAAAAATTCGAGTTGTAATAGCCATGATTTATTTACTATATTTTTATGCAGCTAATCGAATTACTGAAGTAATTTAGAAAATACAACCATTTAGACACTAGAACGATATAATTGTTTAAATTATAGATATCTAATACATTACTATATTTGCGATTTAGCATTGGTTTAGTTATTTTCATATGAAGAAAAAGCATTATTGAAGTGAAAATTCTTATAACACGCGTAAGTAATACGCGTAAGTAAGATATGTATTTGTATGTATATGTAAGTATATACAAGTATCCGTTTGGGTCTAGTAGTATACGAAAATGAGTAAATTTATAGTCAAGTATTTATACTACGGGACTACATATAAAACAAAGTCCTCTGCCACGTCTGTTTGTCTGTTTGCGATAAACTCAAAGACTACTGTACGGATTTTTATGCAATTTTCATCAGTAAATAAAGTGAATCATGAAGAAAGTTTAGATATATTATTTGTCAAGGTTTTTTTTATCATCAGAGCGGGATAACGACCGCCTAGTAGTACCACTAGTAGTATATATTCTCATATAAATATACAAATAGGCCAAAGAAGTTTCCCTTTCTACGCGTGTACACACAGATACGCTCACTGTTTTTTTTTAATAAATATTTACTAAAATAGATATCTTTATGTATAATATGTTATGACTTACAATTTATTTCTATTATCATGAACTAGAATAGTTTATGTTTTAAAGAATGGTGAGATAACCGTCTAAATCGGAACTATGTGAGTGGACGGATGTATGTTAGTATCTAGCGTGGCTCGGTGCGGGTGGTACCACAAGGGTGACAACGCGACGCTACGCCGAAGGACAGCCGTCGAGCTCTGAATCAAACTATCATCTATAACTCGCCGATCACCTGTCCGGATGACGTTTCGACTGTACTAATGGTTTTCGAAACTTAATAGTAATAAATTTTATCTTTATGTACTCTTACTGTAAATTAAGGTTATAAACTTGATCCAACTGAAGTTTTACTAGTGAATTTAACAGAATAATAATAAAAAGCTTACACAAGTTTATCTATACTTGATGCGTTCTATAATTTATTTCTGTAATAAAACATTTAATACTGAAACCAAATGAAAGATTAACAAATAACCAGCTCAATACAAATATTTCGTGTATTTCTATCAGACAACCACAAAGTCAGTAAAACATTTGTACGTGCTCATAACGATAAAAAAACATGTATCCTTTGCATATAACCAGTTATTAATTTCCTTATGTGTTTGATTTCAATTACCACTTATTAACTACTCTTATTATTTACCTTTTATATTATATGTTTTAACAAATATAAGAATCTTATCTGTATATAAAATCGTTTATGTTATAAAGTTTAGAATGAAAATATTGAATAAACTCGACATCAATGAGGTTTTGATAATAATAGGTTGACATTCACTAACATATATTGAGTGTAATCGGTAAAACTTGATTGTTATATTTAAGAGTACAATCATACTAGGAATGTTATCGCAACTAATATAATAATATTCTAATGACATATGGAACATTTTATGAATAAAATGCATGCATGAGTTGCAAATTCTACGCTATCATAATTCACGTAACTTCCTCGTCTCATTTAAAATTTCATCGACCATCGTGTAAACTTGAATTTATTGGGAATTAAAACAATCATTATACTTAAAATTATATTTTTAGGTATCTATTCCTAATATCAAATTTTTCGGATACTTTTCAGTATGCAATATATTTATGTATACAATTACGTCATTCTTTTTTTTTACCGATCCTTCCGATAAAATAACGGCAGCGAAGGATCAGTACCAGTCTGTCTCTCCAAACAGAGTATGTTCACTCCCACCTTCGCGTAATCAGAGACCACGCCGCCGTGGTCTGGGGGTAAATTTCGCTCCCGCACACCAGACTAGGCCCCCGCGGTAGTGGCTCAAGCCTAGGTCTATTCCCTCAGCGTAGACCTCTTCAGTACGCTGCTTGCGCGATACAGTGACAAAAAATCATACACCACTACGACAACAATACACATATCACCTCCACATACGTGAAGAGTTTTTTTCTTTTTGTGATGTTTTTCCTCATAAAGTCATCTGTATGATCTTAGCATTTGTGCCAGATTGGCAACGCCGCTGTCAAAATCTATTTTTTTAACATTAATTTTAAATTTTTATGTAAAAAATCCAAAAGTCATAAAAATCCAAAATGTGAGGCTCCTAGCATTTCTCAATATTCTTCAATTCGATATTTTATATATTCATGACTTATTAAGATCTGTGGCAGAACAACATCGATCTACCCATTTTTATTTAGGTTGAGTTAAAAAATACCCAAGGCAAAATCTATATTTTTATCTGAGACATATAAACGGTTTCTAGAAACTACTAGTGAACAAATATAAGATCGAGTTAAAATCGTACGATAACCGTTGGTAATCAAAAACAGTGACACGCATCAATCGAGCTCGCGCCGCCTGACACCATTGTGGCTGACAAACAGCTGACAAATGACGTTTGACAAATGGCCACCGGCTTCACTGCCGCGTCATTAACGTCATTACTGTCATTGAGCGTCTGTTCGTGGAACTTTTTAATTGTTCCAAAGTTTTGTGTCTTTGATTTTTTTTTCACTTTTTTAACAACATTTAGTGATAAACCAAGCCAAACGAGTTGAAAAACAGCCAGCCAAGTCATTCAAGCCTATATACCAATTGACGATCACCTTTCTCAATTGTGACTACACAAATATTTTTTTCCAGTTTCATATTCTATTCTACCGCGCATGTTACGTAGTATGTAAACTTTATCATTGAATCAAGAGATCGCTTGTTCAATCCCTTCCATGACTAACATATAATGAGCATAATAGTTAGCTCTTTGTCTATAACTAAATATCCACTTGTGTGTTAATTATTTACTTACCCGAATACAACACCACCTAATGGTTGTATTATATAAGAAATGATTTACAATATTCCGGTCAAGAATTAGTTTATTATTTTTATAATTGTATTTTTCACATCTATTTCAAGTTTATCATTTCACTGTCATTTTGATGTTAGTTTTCGTAAGATATCATCATAATTATGCCAATACTTTTCAGTATCTTTACAACCGTACAAATACTATATGGATGCAGTAATGGTCTCAGTATTCAGTTTACAGGTATCTGTGTGAAGTTTACAATACACACATGTATATAAAATGGTTCGTTTGAACGTATGTATTGAGCAGAGCTCGAGTAGTGCCGTCGTCCGTCAGTCACGATTCTTCAGAGCGTGGACTTCACAACGCTTTGTTCCACTTGAGGTCAAAGTTAACTTTGTACAATTAAATAAATATTCAGACGCAATTTCATACGACTACATTTAATTCCAAACAAAGCTTATATTAAGTGTGTTAACTATGCTTGTCTCACAAAAGTTTGTTATATGTGGCGATGGAAACTGCAAACCTCTTGGCTCAATATTAGTGTCACTAAATAACGAGAGATGTCAAAACTAATTAACTGATTAATGTTATTTTAAACTATGGAACTATTGCCAGGTGCTGAATAAGTTATATTCTCATCTCAATTGAGATTTACTGAACTATATGCATAACGCTGTGTCATGTGCCTACGAAATATTGCTTGTTACGTTACGTCAAAAAAAATTCTACGTTATTACGTTTCTATAAACTCGCTTTCTTGTATATCGATTTGAGTGATCTTATCCGCAGTAGCTAAATCGTCATATTTCAATTCTTCTATTCTTTTTCTAGATGTTTTTAGGAAGGGTATTTTATTAATAAAGAATAAAAAAACTAAATTCACATACTTGATTAGATCTTACACTTTCGTCTGCAATACATTTTAAATAGTTTCAATATTAACTTTTTACTGCTACATACCAACGGGTGTTAAGGATTTAGCGGTCTTTTGTTGTTATAGTCACTAATATTTCGATACTTCTATTACTAGTTTTATATTTACCTTTTTCAGGAGCACATCGAGGGAATAAAATGAAATTGTTTATGTTACACAATGAGACGTGGATACAAGTATTTAAAATGTTCCAGTCGGAAGGGCAAAGTAACATCGAATCTCAAGTACGTATGACGGTTTCTCCAAAGCAACACCTTCATCAATCTAATGATGTAAGTTTCTTAGATTAGATTAATGATCATAATAAAAAACAAATGTGTTGGTTAAGAGTGAAGAGGTGTGAAGAGCGTTTTTTTTTCGAACTGCCTACGCTATTCACCTAGCAAGGTTTTAACAGCTTCACCGAACTGCTAAGGCGAGCGCTTAAGGCACTCAGCCGATTTTATTTGGGCAACTAGCTCAAGGGTGCACGGCACACCTCGGCTTGGCTGTTGCCTGTTACATGCAAACTCGGGACCTGCCTTAGCTAACCTAGATAACTATTCATATATGTTTGAGTTTTTGAGACGCATATGTGTACCAAGCATACACGCCTCAACAACCCCTCCATATATTTTTTCATCGGAAAATTAGAATTTTTTCAGTTCGATAAGGGAAAAAAAGGGTTTTAACCCTTCCACTTCCATGTGTAAGCGTATAGGCGTGCACGTGTGTAGGGGTGATTGTGTAGTGTTGTAGCAGTAATGTAAATTTTTGTGTCACTGTATCGCGCGAGCAGCGCACTCAAGGGCTCCACACCGAGGGAACGGACCTAGGCTTGAGTCGCTGCCGAGGGGGGCCTAATCTGGTGTGCGGGAGCGAAATTTACCCCCAGACCACGGCGGCGTGATCTGTGGTTACGCGGGCGTGGGCGTGAACACGCTCTGTTTGGAGAGACAGGCTGGTACTGATCGTTCGCTGCCGTTATTTCATCGGGATGATCGGTAAAAATATGTCGCGGGCGTCTTTTGTAGCGAGCAGCGTTAGGTACGGTTTCGTATTTTGCAGCGGATACCACTAACGAACTGGGATGATTCACGGCTTTTTCGAAGTAACTACTAGTAAGGGATTTAATGTAAGCCCAGATAGAAGGCATCTCCAGATCCTTATGAAGATCTTTATTCCGGACGTACCATGGGGCACCGGTAACTTTACGTAAAACGCGGTTCTGGAGAACCTGTAACTTTTGAAAATTATCTTTCGACATATGTGCAAAAACGGGACTGCTATATGTCATCACGGGACGGATACATGTCTTATACAAGGTGAGCTTATGTCTGAGGGATATCTTACTCTTATAACAAAGCAAAGGATTGAGGCGACCCAAGACCATAGCGGATTTGTTTCGCACTCTATCTATATGTGACTCGAACTTTAAATGTTTATCTAATGTAACACCGAGATATTTGACCTCGCCGGTCCACGGTATATCGGCTTCATATAGCCTGATGGGCTCAAGGTTATTACTACGTCGCGAAGGGTCGAAAAGTATCGCGGCATTCTTATCAGGATTAACTTCTATCCACCATCGACGACACCATTCACCGAGTGTGCAAACGCCTTTTCGATGCGCTTCCTAAGAAAGTCCGACCGCCAGCTGGAAGTGTAAATAACTGTATCGTCAGCATAACAACCTACCTCAATCCCCGGCGACCGTGGTAGATCGCTGATGTACAGGTTGAATGGTGAGGGCGCGAGTATGGAGCCCTGTGGCACACCTGAGCGTATCGGGTGGGGCAGCGATAGTTCACCATCCACTCTGAAGCGGAATGTCTTATCAGTGAGATAATCGCGGATAATATGAATTAACCTATCGGGTACGCGAGATTTACATAATTTATGGATGAGCCCTCCATGCCAGACTTTATCGAAAGCCTTGGCGATATCGAAGAAGACTGCAATTGTGCGTTTCGGATCGGCGTTAAATTTAGAGAAAATGTACTCCATGAGGCGGTGTACTTGATTCGTGCAAGAGTGTTCGGCGCGAAACCCAAACTGCTCAGGTGGTATTAATTTTAAATCTGTAATCGAGAACTGAAGACGGTTCAGAAGGAGCCGCTCGTAAAGTTTTCCTAAGGTATCTAACAGACTAATAGGGCGATAAAGAGCGTTTGTCTCACTGTTCTCCTATACCCGACACAGTGTGTCATCACCGCATCGTCACAAAAAAGGTTGTGGATCAGAATTACAAAGCCCCCCCCCCCCCCCCATAAAATGTATCACTTAAAAACCTTTTTTTAGTTGCAAAAATGACAAAAGAAGATATGTGCAGAACCAAGTGGCATGCATCCGCGACGTCGTCAAAGGCTGTCGCCCGAATAACGACGTCGCCATCGATCGAGGTGCGCCCTCGCGTCCCCCACCGCACCTCACTCCCCGCCGCTAGCACCCACCGCCTGTGTCACCTCAGCCGTACTCTTGATATGTAATGAATTATTTAGAATATAATCACCAATCATTAATTAAATACGTTTTAATTCGTACTATTCTAAATCAATTAAATGTCTTATTTTTTTATTGGAAAGGGTATACTCTGAAGTTGATCCCATTTAAATTTGGGAAAAAAAATTCAACCCTAAGGGTATGAAAATCGAGAATGATTGATTATTCACGCATTGATTATATCTATGACTGCGCATTAACTTTAAACAGAATTGTCCGAATTAAATTAGCCGACTTAAAATTTCTTAGGTATACTTACATTAGTTTAAGAACTTAGTTATTAAGATAAAGTAAAAGGTTTATTATTTTTTGCTTTTCAGTTTTTTCGGCGGTTAAATTTTTTGTTAAAAAGTTTGTCTGAAGATAAACTTCTGATTTCGTGTAATGACATGTTAGTATGCATGACCGGACGTATCGCGCTCGCGCGGCTTGCGTCAGTTTAGCGTTGTGTAGTACATACACATATAGTCCTGTATACATACAATAATTTTGTATTGAGATTGTGCTGTCCATCATATATTTAATTAATTAATAAACTGTATATTATTTATATAATTGTTGTTCGATGTGCCAATAGATGTAAATATCAGACTTATGATAATAATTTCAATGTAGAAGTTATGAAATTTAAATAATTTACACTTTAATTGATTTAATAATTCAAAAGAGAACACAGTTTATTTTATTGTTTTGAGTTTTCACTTCTATCAGCAGTCCTTTCGACTGCCTTGTCTATGTTTTTATCCGAGAATGACAAATTCACAATCTATTGACAACATTGGTTTTCATGGCGACCTGCAAGCCTGAGATTTTGATAAGTGTATCTATGTGTATGACGGTGGCGAACCCAGATCACCAGATCACATGTCTACCATTGCAAAAGTGTATGTAAGACTCGACCGGAGAGCGTACGATAAAATTAGAGGTCAATTGGAAATGGGTTTCAGAACGTGTCCTTTGCTTTTATGTTCGCATGGTGCTTTTTATTGGGACCCCACTCGGAGCACAACTGGTAACAGATCGGTATCTTCTATAAATCAGTTTTCCACGCCCTTTTCTAATGGAAATTATAATTGATTCCCTCCCAGGTCGGGTCGTTCTTTACTTCGTATTTAAAGTTGCATACGTGTTGCTTTTTTGTAGAAAAATATCATATACTAGAGTGTTTAGGAATACACAATCCAAAACTTATGCATTACAGTTTTCTTTTTCTCGATCTGATTACACTATTGACCTAGCACGGTATTCTTAACAGCTTCACCGGTCTACTAAGGCGAACGCATAAGGCACTCAGCCGATTTTATTCAACAACTAGCTCAAAGGTGCACGGCACACCTCGGCTTGGGCTGTTGACCGATACGTGCAATTCGCGACCTATCTGAGCTCACCTAAGCTAATCGTTCATACGTATATGAGTTGTTGAAACATATATGTTTACCAAACACACATACCTCAAACTCTTATACATTTTTCGTATCGGATAATTTTCTGAACTATTTCAGTTCGGTACGGGAAAAGATAAAACCCTTCCACTGTAAGCGTTTATGCGTGCACGTGCGTGGAGGTGATATGTGTAATGTTGTCGCAGTGATGTAAGATTTTGTGTCACGCGCGAGCAGCGTGCTCAAAAAATTCCACGCCGAGGAAACGGACCTAGGCATGCTCGGTACCGAGGGGGGGTCTAATCTGGTGTGCGGGAGCGAAATTTACCTCCAGACCAGGGCGGCGTGATCCGTAATCACGCGAGCGTTATTTATGCATTACAGCTTTTTTTTATACCCGAATAAAATTTTATATTAAATGGCGATTTGGCCAAGATGATAAACAAAGTCCACCAAAAGTTCGATTGGCTGCATAGATTTTCATAATTGAGGGTTATAATTGGCAAGTGTAAAACTCCAGCTTATTGTAGTATATAATATCTATTTAATCTGAGACGTTACGATATTGAACATGGATCTAAGTAAAGCGATTTATACCTACTAGCGATCATGTGCGCGGTTGTTAGATATAATAAGAATGTAAATCTAACGTGTCTGCACTATTTCGATTTTTTTGGAAAAATTATCGGAGCTGTCTTGCTATAAGTATAAAATACATTTCAATAAAGTTTATGTCTATCAGTTTGTATAACCATGTATCACTGCTATAGTACTGGGTTCACATTAAAACCCCAAAAAGAAAATCATAAAGCATATCTTCGAGAATAACTTAGTTTTTGATTTATTAAAATCGGTTCAGTCTATCTAAAGTTATTGTAATTTTAATGACGACGCGGTGTAAGTAAGAGTGATAAGTAAATGGACTTAATACATTCAGATGTCTTTATTAATGGCTGTTTTTTTTACATTGGGTACCACGCGGACGAAGTCGCGGGCACGAGTAGTATAAAATATAGGTATAATACATGTTTATATATTTAATGTTTGTTACGCGTAAACATTTGAAAGAAGAATGAATGAAATTAGATTATAAAAAATCTTACACCTAATGTTCAAACGCATTTGGTTCAAATTGACCACATTGACTTGATTTTGTAAAGTGTATATATTGTCATATACTTAACCTTAAGATTGAAAAAAAAAAATTATGAATCGTCGTTATGCATATAGTATAGTGTAAATAGTGTCATGAATACTCCACGAACCAGATTAGGCCCCCCTCGGTAGCGACTCAAGCCTAGGTCCGTTCCCTCGGTGTGGAGCCCTTGAGTGCGCTGCTCGCGCGATAGAGTGACACAAAAAATTTACATCACTGCTACAACACTACACGATCACCCCCACACACGTGCACGCCTATACGCTTACACATGGAAGTGGAAGGGTTTTATTTTTTTCCCTTAATGAACTGAAAAAACTCTAAGTTTCCGATAACAAAAAAATATATGGAGGGGTTGTTGAGACGTGTATGCTCGGTACACATATGCGTCTCAACAACTCAAACATATATGAATAGTTAGCTAGGTTAGCTAAGTTAGGTCGCGAGTTTGCATGTAACAGGCAACAGTCAAGCCGAGGTGTGCCGTGCACCCTTGAGCTAGTTGCTCAAATAAAATCGGCTGAGTGCCTTAAGCGCTCGCCTTAGTAGTTCGGTGAAGCTGTTAAGACCTTGCTAGGTCAATAGCGTAGTCAGTTCGAAAAAAAAAAAAAAAAAAAAATGAATAATCACTCGTTCCATAATATATCCCTAAATAACTATATTAAAACATAATACATATTGAAGAAATATTAAAATTCAGTCTCATTCAACTCGCAGTCATCAGACTTCACATGCAAATTAATGCAATGGCATCTTTGATCACAGAACAAACCCTTGATAGTTGGACTGCGGAAACTGTCTAGTATAAACAACAATTTCACAAGAATTACTTGAAAAGTTTTATTAGATTTTATACTTCTAACATAAATCAGTTGGCTTTTAACTCTTTCGTGTCGAACAGCGGGACGCGGGCGATGGCCACTTGATCGTTATAGCGACTCTCTGCTACATATATGTCGCAGAATGATTTCATTAACCTCCCTTGTAAATGCCATATCACATATTGTGTACATAATAACATAGACAACAAGATTGCTATATCATTAATCAATATTACCACCGAAGTAATAGCTTCCATAATTTTGCTTGAGATGTAAGGAAAATTATAATTTGAAGCCTCACGAGATTATTTTAACATCAAACCTACGTTTCTCTTATCAAATTACCTTTCTTGGAGCTTAGAAATGTAAACTGAATAGTTCAAGCACATCGCTACAATAACATAAACTGGTGGTCATATTATATAATGTCATAATTAATGATATATGACAGCTATTCCAAATAATTTAAGAACATTAATTAATGAAGAAGGACACGTAATTATAACGTCGTATAGGTAAGTTATCAAGGAACCTTTATTAATCAATTAGGATCAAAACCCGGCAATGGCGAGCAATCAATCTTGCAGACACGCTGGTAGAGTGTCGCGAGCCGGCCGCCGGACAATGTATGCGTCCCGCGGGATTGACTATTCATTACCACCGTCCGCGAGAGATGACACAATTTAAAGTTCTCCTTGTAAATTTCAATTACATCATACTGGGTATCATAAAATACATTGTGAAAACTTTTGAGGACTAGTAAGATAAAATTCGAGAAATTTTCAGTTAAAATTCTAGGATTAAGAACATTATCATTTGCATCCCCTTCGCTCCTATTGTACCCCATTTACTTATCAAAACTGATCATATCATTAATCCACTGGCTACATAACGGATCGTTAAGCAACTTAATATCTGAACGTAATAAATAGATGGACATGAATAACTCCGGGCAATGCAATCTTGCGCAGAACTAGCAAAGCGATGCAATATCTCAACGGGCCTACATATTGTATATATCACATACACAATAGGTTCAGAGGTGCCTATCCGTCATTGGTTTAAAGTAACAGCAATCATTAGTTCACGTCAGAGAGGAACATCGAGAACGGTACGTCCGCGCACGGAGTCATTACGCGGGCCAATCAGCGTTCGACTCGCGCGCACCCCGCCGCGTTCTTTATAACACGCGTGCGCGGGAATATATCACGCGTCAACTCTCAAAAGGGATTTTTTACAAGCGTATCTTATATTCATCATCGTTACGAAGTATGGACCGTCGCGTCGGAGGCAGGATCGTGTGGCGACGAATAAATAATAACAAGTGAAAAGGATTTATTTATTGATGCTTCGTGTCAGTATAGTTTTTTTTTTATCGCGTTCGTATCTTGACACGGATTTGTGGAAATGAATTCGTTCTCGCTGACTCGTTTGTTACGTTCACTCGTTTTCGGTGTTATTCCGTTTTGCATAAAGTTAGTTTTCGTTTGCAAATGTGAATTTGTTAAGTTTGTTTTTTCATTTTATAATAATGTTATTCTTGTAAGTAATAAAGATGTGTTTGTATATAAATAAAAACATATTCAGCAAGTAAATATTTTTGTGTTATAGGCCAGTGTTTTTTTAAGTTTTTCCATCCCAGAATTATAGGTTTGGTAGTTTTTTTATAGCTGCATGGTAACTGTTGGTATTTCAATGGCTACTAACAAGAGATCTATCCATAGATAAATACAGTAGTAATGTCAAAATACTGATAGGAATTTTGGCGCAAACTTTGTAAAGTACACTGTGATTTTCATTCTTTATGTATAAATTGGCATTATTCGGTGTAACATAAAGAAGAAGCACATTATGCAAAGTGTAGTCTCGTAGAAATCACGTTTAATTTTAAACATGATAATTGTAACGTCGTATTTTTACAATAAGTAAGCATATATAAGAAAAATTTGTTGACTATATCGACTTATCTATTTCCTGTACGGTAAAACGAGATGGAACATAAGACGCCAGCTATGATTTCTGTTCCATCTTTATATATAGTTTAAAGACATGTTTATAAGACTTGCATGAAGTAATGCCAGCTTCTATCGGCATGTCCCGGCAATGAATCACGCGCCACGTCGCGTCGCAACAATAAACTGGACGATTTCAATTAAACATAAATCAAATATGACGGCACGTTAATGGAGCTACGTTACTTAGTTTCTTGTGTTTACAATACGATCGCGCCTTGTACTATATACTTAATGTGAATACTTAATGCCTGCGACTTTTGGTTTTCAAGGAAACGAGCATAATTAAATTATTTTCTTCATTAAAATTTAAAACAATGACATTACAATATATCTAATATAATAAAAAGATGGGCAGACAAATTATTAATATGTAAAAATTACTTTTTTAATTTTGATTTTTTTTCAATCAATCTTTTAATTTATTACTTTTTTGTCGAGTAGGTAACAATATTCATCAACAGTTCAATGTTCTATCAAAATCGCCACCACCCTTGTTAGAACTTGCCAGGGAATTTTTGTGACATCAAAAATTCATGCTCCGTGGTATTATTTCCGATCCACGTCATTTGAGCACAATAACCGAACTATATTATGTAAAACACCACCATTATTATAAAATATTTAGTCAGATAACATAAGATTATGAATATAATATAAAATCCATTACATAACACTAAGATCACGCCGAAAACTCGACACAAATTACTTTAGTCTAATTATAATACGTTTGAACAGTTGTAATTTTGCTGTTGATTTGTATATCTTTGCCTTCCCTTAAACTACATACTTCAACGAATATTCAGTTCAATAAATTAGCTTACAAAAAGTATCACTATAAATAAGTTTTTTTTTTAACTTTATTTTTGGCAATTAATCTTTCAGATTATTACTGCCATCGTCACGTAGTCGATAATATTACAAACGTCGTGCAATCACTTCAATATTGCGTCGTGTGAGTCAATATTCTAACAAGATGGTGGATCCCTTGTTAGAACCTGCTAGGGAGTTTTTGTGGCATCTCAGAATTTCATGCTCCGTGGTATTATTTTCTATTCACTTCACTTATGCATAATAAACTAACTAAATTACGTAAAACTCCACCAAATTTACAAAATATAGAGTCCAATAACACAAGATTATGAATAAAATATAAAATCCACTACGTGACAGACTAAAATCCCGCCAAAAACTCTATAAATAAGTTTAGCTTAAATTTAAAAGTCATTTGAAAGTATAGTGTTTAGTGAAATAACTAGATGGCGGTGGTAGTCTAAAATTAAGAAAATGGGTTATTACATTTTTTTTTGCCAAAATTGCCTAGTTATATATAAATATCGGTATATTAAATTTTAGTAAACGAGAAAAATATAAAAAGTATTCTTTCAATACAAAAAGTACCCTAGCAGAGCGTGGTTTCGATCCACGGACCTCTGGGTTATGGGCCCAGCACGCTTCCACTGCGCCACTCTGCTTCTTGTTGTGTTGTTGAAATTATTTATCTGTTTGTTAATGGCTTTCTTATAATATTGTTAATTTTAATATGCAACATATTTGTTTTTAGGGTATAACGATACACGTAGATGAATATATAGCAGTTCTAATACTACACTCATCAAAAAAGTCTAAGCAACGTGCGTGATATTACAAATTTTACCATTTATATTAATTAATTTCTAAGTATTTACTCAAACAAAGTGCGTAGGTAAGTAATCTTTTTTGTTATTGATGACATACTGGCTGGTTGTAAAAAAAAAATTGATTATGTTTTGTTTTTTCATAAAATTCAAATGACTGCGAATTTGTTTGAATTTAAGTGCGTTTTAATTGCTACGTTTAGTCTTGATTTTATAATTTTACTAACCATTTAAATAAAGTTAGCGACAAAAATGAATTGTTAGATATTCTTTACGTCATGAAGCGACGTCCTTTGATGGCAGATGAAATGCAAAGAGCTGTAGGGATGTTGCAAGCGGGAAGTAATATATATATATATATTTTGACTAGCAGTTTTTTTAAATCTTATATAAAACACCTTTACATAGCGTGGGTAGCTTGTGACCCACGAATGCATTTGAAACTTAAGGGGAAGATTTATAAAACTATGATAAGACCGGTCATGCTGTATGCATCTGAGTGCTGAGCTACGAAAGAGACGGATGAGAGAAGATTAGATGTGGCAGAGATGCGAATTTTAAGGTGGATTTGTGGTGTATGGATAAGATTAAGAATGAGTATATTAGAGGCAGTTTGAAAATAGCACCAGTGACAGAGAAGTTGAGGAGTAATAAGGTCAGCATGGTATGGGCATGTCATGAGGAGAGATGAAAACCATGTAACTAGAAAAGTGTTGAGTGATGATAGTGGACGGATATACGAGTAGAGGAAGACAGAAAAAGGTGTGGATGGATTGTGTGAAAAACGATATGGCCGTAAAAGATGTGAATAATGAGATGACATTTGACAGGAGAGAATGGAAAAAGAAAACATGTTGTGCCGACCCTATTTAGGTGGGATAAGGGTAATGATGATGATGATATAAAAAACCTTTATATATAACTTTGTATACTTTATGTAGGTGTTATTTTTCATACTTTTATTTAATTTAATTTTATCGTTAGAACTTCGGACTCGGTCGGTCGGTGAAAACGGTTATATGTGTAAAAATATTTTATTTTTATAGTGACTCTAGAGAGGGTAGGCATTTTTTATTAACTTATCTGTCAGTCAGTTTTTTAAATTACATTTTTGGCAATAAATCTCCAACATTACTACTATTGTCGAGTAAATAAAAATGTTACAAGTTTTTTGCGATAATTTCAATATTGTAACAAGATTAGCCCTTTTGTTATATGCTTATATGCAGTTTTTGTGGCAAGTCAGAATTCATGGCGCGGGTGCGGTGTCGTGGGTACGGGCGTTGCTGGTGCCCGGGACGAGCTCGGCAAACTCGGGATGGCCCACGCAGACGTAAGCGGCGGAGGTCGAGGGCAGGCGGAGATATATAGTTTTTGTTTCATTAAAATCGGTTTGATCTATCTAAAGTTATTGTACTTTTACAACGATAGTACAAGAGAAAAGTAGATAAGTAAATGACCTTAATACATTCAGATGACATTACTAATCGGTGTTTTCTTACACAAGGTTTCACGCGGACAAACCCGCGTGCATAGCTTGAGAGTAAAAAGTAGTTCTATGAGTGATACAGAAATCACGTTCACAGTACAAATAGTGAAAAAAACCTATTGTGTCGTAGCTACAGTTGTATAGTTTATCAAATATAATCTCATATCTGGAGATTCATTACCGTTTTTGAACGTACATCGCTTTCTATTTATTTATTTACAGTTGTGGATAATGTAACACTCAACAGTCCTATGAATAATATAAGAACAATAATAAGTATACCCCTTGTATACTAGACAAAAATTCTACAACGCTTTATCACATCGATAGAACTTACACTATCACTAATATTGAAATGCTAGACTCTGTCTGCGACTTCGTTAGTGTGAAATAGTTACTTTGGGCTAAAGATAACATGCAGCGGAAGCTCTAAAAAAAACGATTTTTAAACATTCTTCATTGGTGCTCCACTCCTATTGATCGTAGCGTATATGATAGCCTATAAACATCTTCGATAAATTAGCTATTTAACATTGAAAGAATTTTTCAAATCGGGCCAGTAGTTCCTGATATTACCACCTACAACGCCACACACACGTCACAAACTTTACCTATTTATAATATTAGTTTAGATTAAGTATAGATTAAATGATGTAACATTGAAGGCGTCGTCCGTTAATTACGTGGAACATTTTTGAGTATTTTTTTACCCCTCTAACCCCCGGGTGAGATTTGTTTCGACTCCTCTCTCTCTAATTATACGCGGGATCTGTCAAAATATGTATTTTAGGCATAAGTTCGTGGGATTTATTAAAAAAAAAAATTTGCTTTATTATTCTTCTTCTTCTTTTAACTTTTATAATATTGTTATGATTATTATTACATTATATTTAGAAATGTCAATATTAAATAACTTTACATCTATTTATGAATTTTAATATATAGAAGAATTGTGTCAGATTTTGGCATATTTTGGTCATGAAACATGTTTCACTTTTGATTAATCTGATTTTCTAGTTTTAGCTCGTAAAAAAATATGTGATATTTGCCGAAACCCCCTCTCTCTCCCACGTAAGATTTAGTGAATTTCGGCTCGACCTCTCTACAACCCCTAAACTCCTCACGTAACTAATGGACGCATCCTTACGTCTCATTTCAATTAGACTAGTTTCTCAAATATAGTCTCATCTTTTGATAGTTGTTATGGTTTTGTTATTATGTTTGTTACTTTGTGAAATGGCAACTTTTTAAATAAAATCTTGTTCTATATTTGATACAGTTGATTAGAGTTTCCTCGGCGACGTTGAACGCAATAATATAAAAAAATGAAGCTCGCTATTGTTCGAGAGACGGTCCCTGACGTGCTTATTAACCGGGGAAAATTGGAAATTGACTCAGCAACATGATTGGCATGGAAATATTAGCCCGATGCGACGTCGCCGGGGACTCTTGTTTGCATTTTTGTGACACACGTCAGACGTTAATCCATCATAAATTGCGATGCCATTGCTCTACGCATAATGTAGAATAATACCCGAGACATCTTATCAATAGACAAATTGCACGTACTGTAAATGTGCAATTGAATCAAAAAATTAAAAAGGTGAGTTTAGGAACAGGAACCTTATAGAATGTATATGTAAATATCTATGCGTACAATTAGAATGTAAATCAACCGTATCTCTACTTTTCACATTTTTAAGAAGTAAATTGTTGCAGGTGTCTCAGAAAAAGTAATAAAATATATTTCAATCTGTCTGTTTGTTTGTTTGAACACGCTCACTGCTAAAGTACTCCTTTCACGATAAAACGTCACCAAGAAAATCATAAATCATATCCTCGAGTAACATTTAGCTTTGGTTTCATTAAAATCGGTTGACTCTATCAAAATGTCATTGTAATTTTAATGTCAAAGCGAATAAAGTACGGGAGAAAAATAGATTAATAAATGTGCCTATTACATTCAAATGATTTTATTAGTTACTGCTTTTTTGCATGAAGATCCACGCGAACGGTGTCGCGGGCACAGAGAGTATGTTTAATATTGTTGTTTTTATTTTTCATGTTAAATGCTAGCTAGCTTTCGTGACATTTGTTAAAATATTCTAGAGTCATTTTTTGAGAATTATAAATATTAAGCATAGATAGCAACGCATTAAGCGTATATCTTCAAATAATTTGAAAAAGGTGGCAGTCTGACTTTTTAAATAATATTTAGCGTAGAAACTTTTAGTATTCGGTTTGTATTGTTGATTTATTATCAGAATATGCATATACAAGAAATTTAGCTGAAACCTTTCTGAATATTTACGAAGGACCGTATGTCTTTGATGTAGTTATGAAATTTATAGACAAGCACACGATTTTACTACTCTACTAGCTGACCCAGGAGGCAGATATTTTAAATGAACATCCAAAAACAATATCAAAGATCATTTACCTATATCTGTCGACAGAGCCATCTCTTGAGTTTAAATGTATCTAACAACCAACAGAATGATGTCTAAACTAGAAAACATATATCATCGCAAAAATCATTTAAACTGTTTAGGATAATATGAATTAGAAGCAGACAAATACTGATATGATAAAGCTCAAGAGTTTGTTTAATCTCAGGAATTACTGTTTCGATTTAAAAAATGGTTTTAGTGTTAGATAGAGGAAGGGTCTTCACGCTACAACCAGTAGCTGCAATGAAGAACGTTTCAAAATCGGGATTTGTTTTCCTTTTGAGAACTTCCGCTGCGTGTTAGCGTTAGCCCAAAGTGACTGTTCAACGAAGACGAATTCGTAGGCAGAAGCTAATTTTTCATACAAATATAGAGTCAGTCATTAACCAGCAATTATATCTTAATCAAATAAAGATTTTGTATTACTCAAGTCATAAATCGAACCGGAAATGGCAGCTGGGAGGCTATACATTATTACTATATAACGAACTTGTAATGAGTTTTTATATTGAAATATATGATAGATATATAAATCGTTTATTTAATTAATTCCTAGTGACATGCGATTTTATATTTATACTCTATGCATACTTATTAATATTATTTTTTTAATTCATACACGCAAGTTTAAGTACAGTCGAATATAATCAAAAGGTTGTACAAAACCCAGCTGTGTATCAGCCCAAAATCGATGTTCATTCACTCTTAACACTCTTACGCTAGATGCCATTTCACCAAAACTGATGAATCTGTTAAAATCTCTTAGGCCAACAGCGTTATTTAGATAAAAAAACTAATAATCCATTGTTCATGTACTTGCAGGAAACTATTTTCAGATTATTTTTACTAACTGCTGACTGCAACTTGTTTCTTTTCATGTACCTATTTGCATCGATTTATGCAAAGGATAAAACATTGAGGTGGCAAAGGTTTTGTATTTTATATTTAATTAGAATAATTCAATTAACATTAGCAATAGAATATTCAAGCATTTATTAATTTGCCTTACAACCATATTCGGCAACCGAAAAATCTTGTAATTATCTTAGAAGACATTTTCACTTATTTGGGAATGGTAATTTTACATCGTCCGCGATCTATTTATTTGATCACAAGTACGATGCAATATAGAAGATGGCGACCATTGAAAGACCTCCAGTCTATAGCCATTCGTCGCTGTCATGTCAGAATGTGTGAAAAGATAAGTAACGATACATTTAAGATCGTATTCGAAATTTATCAAAACATATACTACTCGACACTCGGGTATAGTTGTACTGTACACATTACTTATGGTCAAGACAGAAAGATACAGCGGTTATGTGTAGTTCAAATCCCTATGACATTAATATTTAAAATGATATAGGAATAATGTATTAGTTAATTTTACAAATCAGTGGAATGTTGCCCTAATTTCAAATGAAAGCATTGTGAAGCTTGAATGTATACATTCCTAGTGATTACTTTCGTTCATAGCCACTGAAATACGGTTTACGATAATTGTTTGCGAGAGCGACAATATTGCCGATACCGGTGAGGGGCGACGAGGCACTGTGTCTGCAGGACACATCTGTGTCTCTCACGTTCCCCTTATTATACGTTTATTATTGTCGTGTGTTATTTCCAATATTTTTCGTTGTCTCATTACTGGAGCGAGCCGCGCTGACGGCGACGCGCTCCACCGCTAATCCGTCGGGAGAAGACGCGCCTTAATGGAGGTGATCATGTGTCCTAACGCGTAACGTATTGAAATATGACGTATTGGATGTACCTTCGGGAAATCGGCGTTAATAAACCAAGAAGAAGAAAAAAACACCTACTCGTTTCGATTATGGAAGGATCTCTCTCAGGGCTGGCACGCATCGTAATAATTCTCTCGCGTGTGACAGCCCGATGATAAATCAAGGCGACTGTGAGAAGAAATGCCAATAAATATCGCACCGAAATCCAATAATTACGAAGCAATGAGCCGCGTCGGCCGTTCGGCAACAAATCAACGGACGGACACACAGACGAGCGCATACTAATGTCTTATCCTAACATCGGATTAAAAACATCAATACTTGTCAATAGAAGTCGCCTCCCACGTAATTATAGCCAACAATATCCCGGGGAGGGACCGACAGAAAAGGATTAACATATATCAAAGTGGAATAATTGAAGGAATCGATTAAATGAAGTGTATTAATTGCTGATGCGCTCGCGCAGGCATCCCGCCCTCCGCCGCTCACCTGTAGACTCCGACCGACCAGTGTTGCCAGATGCTTTGCATGAATTTACCTGCGTCGGTTAATAAAATGTCGTATCCTCTAAGAAGACTATTGTAAAAAACAGTATGTTATTAAAAATAACTTTATTTCTGGATTTTTTTTATACTTCAAAATTAACTTAACATATTACAGTGTTATTAAGGTTCTAGACAGTTCAACTGCTGTTGAATAAATAAGAGTGAGTATACCAAACAAAAACACTGAACTACGTTACTTTATTCACACGTATCAAGATAGGAGTGGAGTACACCACCACTTTAAGGGTGATCTTTAATTTATCTAATTTTAAATAGTTGAAAATGATTCATAAATTCGTTGAGTTTTATTCTATTTCATGTATTTAATAAAATAATGCCTTATTTCTACGTAGTAGTTAACAAATTATTGAAGAAATAATTATTCTGGTGTTTCTTATCACTTAATGATTTATGTTGATGGTTGGTATTATTGCAACCTGTGAAGAAACTGGCATAATACAATAACCAATAGCTAGGAGAGGGATAGTACTATACGAAGATTATACTCAAGTTAAAACACATTTCATTATCGTGTAAGTGTTGTAAATTGCAATATAGTACAAAATAGCATTTCCAGCAGCAGAATAACAAATAACAGTTTAAAAGAACAGTCCATTATTGATATAACATCACCGCTACTCCAAAGATTACTACAATTGTTTTTAACTTTTTAAAAAATATGATAAGCTATATTATAATATGTACGAATGTCGTAAATTAGTGTTTTTATTTATACTTTAGCGTTTAACCACAATCTCATTGGACGTTAAATAACGATGTGATCTAAGAATGTAAACAGGCCAAACCTAGAGGGTGCTGGCTCTGAAGTGAAACTGAGCACACCAACAGGTGCTTATCGACAGATTTTTAACTTTGGGGTGATAGTTTTTTTTTTTTATTGTAGCACGGCAAATTGACTGCACTATGCCTGATGGTAAGCACAGTACAATCCAAAAATAATAGCGACCACCGATTGACACAATGTCCATAGCCGGTCGCCACTATCATGCCGGGCTATAATAAGCTGGATATGCACAGGCTGATCCCGAAACGCGACTCGTAGAAGCGAATCACTATTACGGGCTTTTTCGCCATATACATGGTGGTTGCGACCCAGTCGGGCTGTAAAACCCTACCACCCCGCTTGCGCCATTGTCTCCTTCGTTATTCAGCAGGGTGCACCACGTGCAGGTGAGGTTGGCTTGGGTGTCTCAAGTCTTATGATGTTATTCGACACCCGTTACACCCCGGCCTTAGCCAAGCGGACTTAGAAAAAGCTCTGCCATCTTGCTATGGTTCCATCACGATATTTTGTTTCACCGAAAGGTCCGACCCGATTGCTAAGAAAAATCGTACGAATACAACTTTAATCGTACATCTGGCAACGTTGCCGGACCAACTGACAGTCATGTATCCATAAGCATTACGGGCGCAGTAAGTTTTTAGCTTACAGAGAGCCCTTTACTAAAACAACACGGCGATTAACACGCCTAATTCTCCAATTTAAAAACCGAACAAACAAATGTATGTAAATTGCGCAACTCTATGTAAAAGCCGACGGTAACCTTGCAACCCGATAGTTGAACTCCCGACAATGGAATTGCAACTTTGATGTCATTGAAATACAGCTACGCTTGCCGCAAGATAACCGTTGCCATATCGAAGTGAACTCGAAACAAGCACGTTTAGAAACTGCTTACACGAATTAGCGCATCAGGGAGGGAACGAGTGGGGGCGAAATTAGAAAAGTCTCCATCCCCCGCGGCCGTTCCGCACGTCATAAACTTACAATTTACGATAAAGCCGGGATTAGCCCCGTGTTTGTGTGTGCATTCGAGCAGGGAACGGGGTACTCCGACACCCGACAGTCGGTTACTACGTCGCTCATCGCGTTATGACTAGCCGGATCAAGTTGTTTCATATTTACATACCCCTTGTATGTAAATTAACAGTTTTCTTTGCCTTCCAAGTCAAGGGTTATTTATAAACCTTGTTTATTTCTTGTTTAATTACAAAATAAATTGCTAATTATTTTTTTTTTTTATGACAACCAATCTTCTGCTATATTATTACTATAACTGTCCAGTAGAAAATTAAACTATAAGTTCTTTCGACCATTTCAATGAACTAACAAGATGGTTGCCGTCTTCATAGAACTTTCCAGGGAGTTTTTGAGGCGAGTCAGAGTCCATGCTTCGTGGTATTAATTCCCATCCACTTCACTTGTGCACATAAACAAACTATATTATGTAAAACACCACCAATAATACAACATAAAGGGCCGAAAAATACATGGTTATGAATAGAATATAAAATCCACTATATCAAATCTCATGATCCCGCCAATAACTTCTATTTTTTTTGTTTACACACCTGCGAATTATAAACTCCGCCAGGAACTTAAACGCCGATAAGAGATGGCATTAGTAGTACTGTATATAACTTCATAATACATACGTTATCATGATGTCATCACTATATACCAAATACTAGGTATTTATTATGTTAATCTGATGTAGATTTTTTTTAAAGAATAACCTATAGAGTACGTTTCTGACGGCCATATTTTTCAAAAGCGAGAATAAGTCCACATCGCATTCGTCAAAGAAAAAAAGTGATGTACAAATAATATGATAATGACTTTCAATACATTCCTATCAAAATCAAAAAGTTACAAAATGCGAATTTTATCAGTATTAAAAGAGTTTTTATCCACAATACAAGTATTGAATAAAGGTAAATTAATTAAAATTTACCCAATAAACTGCAATAAAATCTATGTAAACGCATCAAAGGGCACCGAAAAACAATTGAGTTTTACCTTGCTAAAGTAAAAAAGAAAAAAAAAACAAAAAGCTGGTTATCTCCGCCGAAAAGAACAAGAATTAACTTAAATTTTTGCTTCATCAAAGTTCAATTAAACGACTTAATGACTTACTCGTCAACTTTTCATCATTTGTTTCGATTGTTAGACCAAAGGAATATACACCCGATATCTGTAAAGTTTCGGCATGTACCAAAGAAGTTCTCTGAATACATTTTCTAATTTTAATTTATTTAAACTTCAACTGAACCCTAAGCACCTAGAAACGTTTTATAACAAAAAAATTAAATACTCATTGAACACTTGTAAAATGTTGGCCACTAGAATGTCTTACTCATGTTTAGAAGCAGACACTTTCTTTATTTAAATATTGTCTAACGTTTCGTAGTAAACTATGAATTTCGCGGTGATAATTAATCTGAAATATATAGATGAAATACAATTTTAGAGTGTTGCAGTTTCAAAAATTCACAAGTAAATAATAACTACTACTATATGACACTGTTGACATTTGACAAAGTACTATATCATTTGAGATTATACTGCAGATCCACTTTACGTACTTTGATGTAATATATTAAACCTGTATAATGTTTCTTTTAACATTGATGTCAGATTCTTTGAACCAAAATGTCACAAAAATAACCAATTTTACTTAAAATAAATACGATTTCTTAATAAAGCTCTCAACAAAAATATAATTCATCAATTCAAATTGTTGGCAAAATGTCTGTATGTAATGGAACATTTTTTAATGGTGACATTGAATTGTAGTCCGTTGAAGCTGTTAAGAAGTTGCTAGGTCAATACCGTAGAGAGTTAGAGTGAAAAAAAAGACATTGAATTGAATGAATGCTATTCAATTTTGGATAAAGAACTTAAACTACATGTTTTGCTAAAGACCGTTTGACATGAGAATACATGTGTTCAATAAGGTTTAAAATTTTAGACACTATTTACTAAACAACTTGTGTTCATTTTTGTTTTTGTAATAAGACCGATGAAGTTAAAAAAGGTATAATTTTTTAAAACACCTTTAATGAGTTTTTAAATACCTACTTACTATACAAATATGTAGAAATATATCAGTTGTTATGTTTTATATTTCCAGTATTGTATACATTTTGTTTAACTTTACTTTTGAATACTAAATGCTGAGATATATTTTTTATCATCTTTTGAAATCATTACTCAGAAAATAATTTACAATCATTAATTAAAGTTACAATTGTTTACGCAAAAGGTCATTATAAACTGATGGTAATTTGAATTAAAAAAAGGAAATACATATTCACAATTTCCGCTCAAGGTTCTTTGGTAATTTTATTGATGATGAATTTATGCATGCCGATTTCTTCACTTTGTCTTGATACGTGCGATTGACTTCCAACGAAAAATTTACACTAGTATAAATTATAATCACTGTTAAATAACAACGGCACTCATCGCTATCATGCCGACCTGCACATGTGCCTCTTCACGCCTCGTTTGAAGGACCCCATGTCATAAGAGGAAGTAAACACACTGGGAAGCTATTCCACATCTTCACAGATAAGAATTTTCGAACTTCTTCGTTCTTGCCGGTATGGTTGCGACTTTGAATCTGTGGAGACGCGTACCCGCCCGTGTAGTTCTGTATTGGAAAGGAGAAGATGGGATGAGATTAAATAACTCTTCAGAACACTCGTCATGATAGAGACGATAAAAAACGCTCAGTAAGGCGATGTTTCTTCGCAACTGAAGCGGTTCAAGGTAGTTGGTAATGTCTGCATCATTCACAATACGGACAGCCCGTCGCTGCAACCTGTCTAGAGCATCAAGGAGGTATTGGGCGGAACCATCCCAGAGATGCGAACAGTATTCCATGCACGGCCTAACTTGTGCCTTATACAGAAGGTATAGTTGGTCGGGCGTGAAAAACCGTCTCACTCTATTCAGGATACCCAATCTCTTAGATGTTACAGAGATAACACTCCCAATGTGGTCCCTGGGATTGAGGTCGCTTTGGATGTTGATCCCTAGAATGCTTAGGCTGTCACGTTTTGCAAATGAGTCGTTCTGAAGAGTGAGAAGAGGAGGAAATGGGGATTTTTTACAATATAAACTATTATACAACAGTGATGTTAAGTATAGTAAATATTAACAACTGAAACTGGAAGAAAAATCCTAAAGTTATGTATTGGAATTTACTATTTCATTATATCATACAGAGAACTAACAGTACAATCATAGACAATAAAAACACCATTAGCGAATGATAAAGCTGTAAGGTTGGCAGTATAGAAATATTTATACTATTCGCTGCAAGTCAATCTGCCATGTCTAATGAAACGACAGTATGCATGCGCGGTCATCATTAAATGTTAGTACCCGATGTGGAGAAGACGTAAAAAATAACTGGCTGGCGTTAACTAATATTAAATAACGTCGCATGCAACGTTGTTATTCACTGTGTTAAGCATATAATTATCAATTTAAAAAAGTCGATACAGTCATAAGGATTGCCGATAAAAATAAAACCATGAAATAAATATATTCTCTTTTGAACTTCCATATTAAGTATAGTGTGAATTATTTAAATTTCAGAATCTGTTTGTTGGCTTTAATAACATTAGTGTGGTTTTCATATCTATTGGCACTCAGAGTAATGATTATATACATTTTTATAAAGCCTATTAATCAATTAAACGTATGATGAGCTGCAACATATCAATATTGCATGTACCCAGGCCCCTACACTACGCGTCGCTAGTCTAACGCAAGTCGCCGGTCATGTTTACGTAACATATCATGACGCGAAATTATAAATTTATCTCATGCCAAAAATACCTCTCAACGCGCATAAAGAAGTTTTCAGTTCAAAAGTAAATAAACATAAGTACACTCATACCAAACCAACTTTACATTCTACGAGTAATCATTATTTTATTATGTAAGCATGTATTTGAATATAAAACCATTAATTATAGATATATGTAAATAAAATTAAAGCGTCTGTTTTTGTCGATACTTACTAATAAATACATGAGTTTTCTGAGTATTATTTAAATTATATATCATTAAACTTTTCTATGCGGGTGAAGGCAATAACGATAAAGTTTAACAGAAATAACTAAAAAGTGGAAAATTTGCTGTAAGGACTTAATAGCATTATTCGTCATTGGTTAGATAATAGTGGGAAATTTTAAGTAAATATTTTTTATATTTTGTTTGATCTTGTAAAAATAGATAATCCTGTGTTTTATTTGATTGTAAATGTAAGTAGTTGATATTTAGACTGTAAGTGAATGGAAAATTCCAAACTGAAGTCTGTGAATAATTATCGAGCTAAAAAAAAAAAACTCCAGGAAATCTCTGCGATTACCATAAAAAACAACTAAGCAGACCAAAGGAAGACACCGGCTTCCTTCCACGATATTTGTGAAAAAATTACACGTTTCCTGGCGACATTTTATCTTTAAGTGGCGCAACGCTCGCTCACGTAAAAAAATAATTAATGTTAATTGTTCACCATTTTGAAAATAACACTATTACAAAATATGACTGTTACATGGAATAACTCTAATAGTATCAATATTAGCAGTTACAAGTTGACATTAATTAACTAATTTCCTTACAAAAGAGATATATTTTTTCACCGTGAAGCTTCAGACAGATGTTGGAATCCGCAATAAACGCAAGCGCGCCACCAGGAACATAGGATTTTATCATCCGCGGCGTGTCCATCATAAAGCATCGGGTGCTAGGGGCCCGGGTGCCGCGCCGAACAGAGGGGCGCATAAAAGTTTACAGGCATTCTGCTAATAAATCGTGTCAAATAAATAAGTGTTGAGTCGGTTGGCGGCATATTGATTCGTCATGTGCGCCTTAGAGGGTGCGCGGGGGACGGAGAACGGCCATAAAGGTGCGTAATGGCCGCCGGAATAAGACAGCGCAGTGCGATCGATTAGCGCTCGCTCGCCGACGCCTCAGCTAGCCGCCGACGCAACGACACACAGCTCTGCGACCGGCAGCACCAGCCCCTCATTCTTATCAAATATAGGACAACTGACCCATTCTCAATTCACCGGATCGTTGATTTTGTATTTGAATCCCGACTACACTGAGCAGCAGTGTATAGATTATAGATACACAGCGTTTCTCTGCACTGATACTAGATGGCGTTAGTTGTGTAATTTTCATATACTTATCTCTTGTACAAGTATTTTTACATAATCTACTGAGACAGTACAGTAAGACTGAGAGATATTATAGGTGTAGGCATCAGTGTAATAAGTCATCCTTCATTGAAGTTTCTAAACACAATTGGTTTTACAAATCAGCTCTACCAATAGGTATATAACAAAGACAATCAACTTGAGAAATTCCGTATTTTTAGTGTGAATTATTATAACAAACACAAATACACGTGTCACATTAACCGGTCACCAATTTTGGTGTGAAACAAAAGATTCAACCGACGTGAAGTAACAGTGCTTGCATTGTTGCGTTTCGTCCGGTCAGTGAGAGCGCGGGAGACCCACCTCCCCTCCCCTCACCTCTCCCTCATTTCCACTACCTCACCGCTTCCCCTAAACACAGGCTGGCAACGCACTTGCGACTCCCCTAGAGTTCCAAGTGTCTATGGACGGCGGTGATCACTTAACATCAGGTAACCCGTATGTACGTTTGCCTCCTATGACATAAAAAAGATAATAATTAGCTAAAGATCATTTTATTATCAATTTAAAATGGCATTACTATAAGTACTTACACTATCAAAGATTTGCTGCATGAAATTTGAATCAAAACGCATGTCATAGATTAGTTTTATAATTACACAGGGAAATTACACGACGCTGATTGTAATACTTATTATAAATGACACAATATAAACCGGAGAACTTTGTATATTCTCCTGAAAATGAGACTTGTAGCCGCGTAAGCATTGAACAATTGACGGCGCCTTACAAAGTGCTTCGTCCGTGTTTCATATTACTTGAGTCATTTATATTGCAACAGTCATTGCACATCCATG
>JACEII010000003.1:842880-855630 GCA_014332785.1 Antheraea mylitta
ATTGCACATCCATGAAAATGTAATGTAGTTGAAGAATAGTCATTCTAAACACTTACAGAAATAACAGTTATTAGGTCATACAATGCATATTACTTGAGTCATTTATATTGCAACAGTCATTGCACATCCATGAAAATGTAATGTAGTTGAAGAATAGTCATTCTACACACTTACAGAAATAACAGTTATTAGGTCATACAATAAGCTTTCTTCCTAATTACATTACTCAATTACCAGATAATAAGTTCAAGGTCAAAGAAGCAAGGCTTTCGTTCAAAAATTTTTAATTTGCTATGTGAAAGCTTCAGTGTTTATGCAAACCAATAGTAGTGTTTTAAAGGCATAGGGCCTAGGTATCAATAAAATATTACTATTTTTGATTTACTATGGTATATAAAATTAAGGACATATTCAAATGCACTCAAAGTGCAGTCCGTATATGCAGTCCGAGGTATAACCTCACAGTGACTAGTTTCTATTGCTACTCAAATATGAATGAATATTCAAATAATTTTTATGGGATATGCTCAGCGTGTATGGTATTATTTACAAAAAAAAAAGTCTGTGTAAAAGTATGCGTAGGGCACTGATACGGATTCTGTATTAGTCTATTGTGTTTGCAGGGAATGATATATTGTTTTTCTTTAATAAAATTGTCCTTAGCAACTCCTTATAATAAGAGATATCTGTCAGTGAAATTCCAGACGGAATCTAGCCAAAATAGACAAAAATTTTAAAATTAGACAAGGTGTCATATATGCTTTCATTTATATTTTGTAAAAAGTTATTATTTTAAATTACGTACAGACACTTCAATTGTATTTATGTGTATAGACTAGCCGGTTCCTGGATGATTGGATGTACAGATAAATTATGAGTTGTCATTTTATTATAACTTTGTCAATATTCTGTAAACGTGTTACCAATGTTAAGCTACCTTTTTAAAATTGTACCTTTACCACTTAGCCTTTATGGGAAAGTATAATAATATAGATAATACTGAAGAATCATTTATCTATCTATAAATATGTATAATAAGAATGTAAATTTAATAACGTGTCTGAACGTTTTAGATTTCAGTAAAAAAATACATTTCAATCATATCTGTCTGTGTGCTTATGTGAACACGCATCACTGCTAAAGTACTGGGTTCATCATAAAACCTTAGAAGAAAATCATAAAACATATCCTCCAGTAATATTTAGTCCCAGTTATATTAAAATTGGTTCACTATATCAAAAGATATTGTAATTTTAATGACGACCCGACTTAACTACGAGAAGAAGTAGATAGGTAAATAGATTTAATATATTCAGATTATCTTATTAGTCACTGTTTATTTACAATAGGTACCACGCGAATGAAATCGCGGGCATAACTAGTCAATCGATAAACATCTCGTGAAAGTCGATTCAGTAGTTTTGACGATTACCTCAAACAAAAAAGAAACAGCTCACTTTTATTTTTATTTATACATATGGATGTTTCACAAATCGATTAGCGATTTATGAACTCGGGAATATTATTAATCGAGATAGTTTTAATTAATCGTTTAAAGGTTAATTACTCGTCCGCATGATCCAGGCATCGAATGTGGGACTCTAAACGGACGTTGATTAAAATCTCTCAGTGCATTCGGAAAGCATTTGATATATATATGAATCTTATGGAACGTCTGATCGCAACCGACGTATTTGTCTCGTCATGGAAAAATTAACTTTAAGAACATGCATTTAAATAAAATTTTGCGTGTATACCAATAAGGGTTTACTTACCACCTGTCAAGTGATATATCGACTTTAAATAACATATCTTATTTATGTTGAATCGGAAATGAAATCATATGAAAAAACAAATTTATATTTTTATTTATTTGTAAATAATCGCGGCGGTTTGTAGTGGGAGGATAACTAAATTTGTACTCGTTGTTGTTACAAGTTATTGTGTGCGTGTCTCGTCTCTAGCGAGCGAGTCGGCTGTTGATAAATTGACCGAGATAATGTTTCTTTCTCTGTTTAATAAGTCGATTGTACGCGAGTTATCTGCACCGATCGTTGTACAACGGTCGCGGCATCGCGAATACAAATTGTTGCAATCGTATAAATATACGTCAGTGTCGAAAACGTTTAGTTTTCAAAATGGCAACTTTACAATATCAAAACTTTTTTTATTTTTATATTGAATATCCGTAATGCAATGTTCCTTTTTTGGATGTTTTCTGTCGTGTTATTTGTTTTTAGGTTATTATTAATTAAACCGAACAATTGGTAATTAAAGTTAAAATATGTATTAGTCACTCTTGACATAGGCAAAATTGTTTACACAGGCAGGCAGCATATAACTTAAAAAATGTTTGGATCATTGGAGAGTTTTTAATCTGTCATTTAGTACTATGTTTTTTTTATCTATAATATAAATTTGAGTTTATTTGACATTATGTTATGTAAATTTGGTGACACTGCGTACTATAATTTGGTTATTAATCATAAGGCAAGCGGATTAGATGCAGTAGGAAGGTACACGCCTATAGAGATATTACAAAAATGTTAATGCTAACATTCTATTAGACCTTTACAATCACCAAATGTCGCTAACTCTGACATACGAAAATAAAGAAGAAATTATATTTTAATTTTAGCTTTTCTTAAATCATCCAGTTAAAAATAGTGTGAGTATGGTTTCTCATGGAATCAATTTTAACTATAGCATTCTACTAATCGTAAAAAAGCTTTGGCAATATAATATTACTACGTTCGTTAACTGCAAGAGGATCCTTCGCCACAAATTTTAAAAAAGATTAGAACTTCCAAATCACCTTACAATTTTCTTCAAATCGGGTATTTATCCAACTTAATACAGACTTATTATTATGACACTTGTACGTAGTTCAATTCATCTTTTAATAATTAGATGATAAAAATGATTAAAGGTAAATTTCCAAATGGAAAAAACACGAAACAAGAACAATAAAAAAAAAATAACGACCATAACGCGTAAACAGCCAGTTACCAAAGACAATAAAGAACCTTTGAATTGATTTTGAAATTGGAACAGAATACATGGAAATTAAAAAAAGAACAAACAGCGTCCCCGTCCACTTGTCTCTGCCAGTAATATGAATTTATATCACAAAAATAAAACCCCTCCAATACATTACCGGCAACGTTTTTCGACATACAAACCGCGAAACCATTAAAAACGTACATAATTCAACACAGATCGAGTTTTCAGCTCGCCGAGTCTATGACACACTCGCTAAATCTCTCGGAAGGCGGTCTCGGGGGCCATAAATTTTTATTTCGTAAATAAAAATAATAAAAATAAATAAAAGCCGTTCCGTGTGCGACCGGAAACATTTGTCCCGCCGCGTCACGGATAATCCGGGCCCATTTGATTTATTATTAATTAGCTCATTTAATTCTAAATACGTGTTCGTTATGAGAGACCAGTGTGTTTCCGAAGTATCATTTTTTTACGATCACATTGTCTATATACCTACATATACTAGAGTTGTTGTAGCTCAGTTATTACATGTTGAATTAAAATTATGATAAACTATTTTCAAAATTAAAACCTGACGCCATCTATAAGATGTCTATTATCAGTCGGTCTTAACATTTTCTGTCTACAATCTAATTCAAAGTGGTCTCTGTTCGAGACTGATGAAACTTACAATTAATAACAATAATCAACATTGACAATCATTTCATTTATAATTTAAAAATATTAAGGCCAATAATCGAAAGTACCTGGGCGACCGAGCCTAGCTCGGTTCTTTAAAAAACATTTTTAAATTAAAATAAACTGTAACTGTGTCACAAAATTAGCATTATTTCACATAAAAAAATTTATTGTCTGAAATCTCAGTTAAAAAAAAGTTTATAAGGATTAAATTCTAGCTAGATCGATTTATCGTTCCCGAAACTACCAACATAATAAGTTTCACGGAGATAGATAACGCCGTTTCCGATATCCTGAATATATACACAAAAGAAATGTGGTGTCGTGGGACACCAGGTAGTAACGAAGTTCCTTTTTATTAATAAAAATAGTCTTATCAACATTATTTATGTATTTAAAGGTTTGGAATTGAAGGCAGAATTTTTTTTAATTATAAAAAAAAATAATGAATAAACTTTTTAAATATTTTCATTAGTTTAGAGGATTAACTTTTAAAAAGAAGTATTCACACACACGCACACACACACACGAAAAGAAAGAAGGAGAAAGAGAAAGGTATTATACACTACTCGCTTGTGTATACGACTGTCGCGCCTGCGCACGTCTCATTTAACTGTTTTATACCACGCACTTTTCGTTACGGTTTTACTATCACATTTTTTTCAGTTCGGTCGCGCAGCAAAATCCCTATCTCCTCCAAGCCTGTCGTAAGGAACTTCGTTCCAAATATAAAAATATACAAGAATTGCTCGTTTAAAGGTATCAGATATAAATTATCGTATCTCTGAATTTGGACTAAATTATAGATAAATGCCAACTTTCATGAAGATCGGTTGAGCAGTTTCAGAGTTCATCGTGGACAAACATCATAACACTGGATTTTTATATAAGTATTACTATATTTTTGGCAACCAATCCTTATGTCGATTATTACTGCCAGAGTCGAGTAGGTGATATTACAATACTAAGGTGGATGCTACTTTACACTTCCGCCTGCATTTTCGATTACAGATTTAAAATTAATACAACCTGAGCAGTTCGAATTTCGCGCCGAACACTCTTGCACGAATTAAGTACACCGCCTCATGGAGTACATTTTCTCTAAATTTAACGCCGATCCGAAACGCACAATTGCAATCTTCTTCGATGTCGCCAAAGCCTTCGATAAGGTCTGGCAAGGAGGGCTCATCCATAAATTATGTAAATCTCGCCTACCCGATACGTTAATTCATATTATCCGCGATTATCTCACTGATAGGACATTCCGCTTCAGAGTGGATGGTGAACTATCGCTGCCCCACCCGATACGCTCAGGTGTGCCACAGGGCTCCATACTCGCGCCCACGCTCTTCAATCTGTTCATCAGTGACCTACCTCGGTCTCGGGGGGTCGAGGTAGGTTGTTACGCTGACGATACCGTTATTTACACTTCCGGCTGGCGGTCGGACTTTCTTAAGACGCGCATGGAAAAAGCCGTTCCTACTCTCGATGAATGGTTTCGTCGACGGCGCATAGAAGTTAATCCCGATAAGAGCGCCGCAATACTCTTCGATCCCACGAAACGCGCTAATAAATTTGAGCCCATCAGGCTATACGGAATCGATATCCCTTGGGTCGAAGAGGTCAACTATCTCGGTGTTACATTAGATAAACATTTAAAGTTCAATTCACATATAGACAGAGTGCGAAACATAGCTGCTATGGTCTTGGGTCGCCTCCATCCGTTGCTTTGTCATAAGAGTAAGATGTCCCTCAGACACAACCTCACTTTGTATAAGACGTGTATCCGTCCCGTGATGACATATAGCTGCCCTGTTTTTTCGCATATGTCCAAAGATAACTTTGATAAGCTGCAGGTTCTCCAAAATCGTGTTTTACGTAAAGTGACCGGTGCCCCGTGGTACATCCGGAGAGTCGATCTCCATAGGGACCTAGAGATCCCTTCTATCTGGGCGTACGTAAAATCACTTACGATTAGTTATTTTGAAAAAGCCGCGAATCATCCCAGTCCGTTAGTGGTATCCGCCGCAAACTATGAATCCGTACCTAACGCTGCGCGTTATAAAAGACGTCCGCGACACATTTTTACCGACCCTCCTGATTTAATCACGTCAGCGAACGATCAGTACCAGCTTGTCCCTCGAAACAGAGCGTGTTTACGCCCACGCCCGCGTAACCACAGATCACGCCGCCGTGGTCTGGGGGTTAATTTCGCTCCCGCACACCCGATTAGGCCTCCCACGGCAGTGGCTCAAGCCTAGGTTCGATCCCTCGGTAGGCAGCCCTTAAGTGCGTTGCTTGCGCGATACGGTGACACACAAATATACATCACCGCTACAACACTACACGATCACCCTCACACACGTGCACGCCTCTACACGCTTACACATGAAAGTGGAAGGGTTTACTTTCTTTCCCCCCTTATCGAACTGAAAAACTCTCAATTTTCCGATAATAAATATATGGAAAAGTTGTTGAGGCGTGTATGCTTGTTACACATATACGTTTCAACAACTCATGCATATATGAATAGTAAGCTAGGTTAGCTAAGATAGGTCGCGATTTTGCATACAACAGGCAACAGCCAAGCCGAGGTGTGCCGTGCACCCTTGAGCTGGTTGCCAAAATAAAATCGGCTGAGTGCCTTAAGCGCTCGCCTTAGTAGTCCGGTGAAGCTGTTAAGACCTTGCTGGGTCAATAGCGTAGTCATTTCGAAAAAAAAAATCTGCCTGGAATTATTGACCACTACTACGTGTAACTACAACAAAAAGAAAATCAATTATTAATAAACATATATTTTGTATATATTAATTAAAAGCACTACAACGTCTCACTACAACAAAAAGAAAATCAATTATTAATAAACATATATTTTGTATATATAAATTAAAAAAAATTTAAGTAGTGATCAATCAATTCCAGGCGGAAGTGCAAAGTAGCATCCACCTTAGTATTCAATGATAGATTTCCGCAAAGTAACGCCTTCTTAAATCAAATAATATTATATGTTTCTTGCGATAATTTCAATTAACTAACAAGATAGTGGTTGTCTTGTTAAAACTTTTCAAGTTTTTTTGTGACAATTCAGAATCCAAGCTCCGTAGTATTATTTTATAACCACTTCACTTGTGCACAACCAAACCACATTACGTAAAACACCGCCAATATTAGTAAAATATAAAGTCAAATAAAACAAGATTATTAATAAAACATAAATTACACTACATGACATTCCAATATTCCGCCAAAAAGTGCACTGTTAATATATTTTCTTTTTTTATCTTTATTTTTGGCAACCAATCTTTCCGATTATTACTGCCATTGTCGCGTAGTCAATAATATTACAAGCTTCGTGGGATCACTTCATTATTAAGCGTCGTGTAAGTCAATATTCTAACAAGATGGTGGATCCCTTGGTAGATCCTTCCAGGGAATTTTTGTGGCATCTCAGAATTTCATGCTTCGTGGTGTTATTTTTATCCACTTCACTTATGCACAATAATTTAACCATATTACATAAAACACCAACTTTACACAATATAGAGTCAAGTAACACAAGATTATGAATAAAATATAAAATTCACTACATGGCAGACTGAAACCCCGCCAAAAACTGCCGTTAATATATTTGCGTATTATAAAAGGAAACAATAGACAATTCTCGGAACCGCTTCCAAGCTTAATTTTTATAATAACTTAGATGCGGTGGATAATTCGCTGAAGTATTTGGCGCGATTTTAATATATCAAAATCTATGCCCTAAAAGTTTTTCTTTGAGTGCATTTTATTAATGTGTCATATATACTCTAACATACCACAAGCGGTAAAATTAGTTGTTTAGCAAAGTAGGAAAAAGGATAATTAATTTAATTTAGAAAACATAATGCTACGTACTCTTCTGTAATGCATATTTGCAACTATAAATATATATTAAACTTTCGTGCGCCTGTGTAGTTGGAAACGAAAAAAAAACAAGAGGTTCATTGTTCCCCAAAAATTGATTTTTTTGCAGAATTTATTTTTCAAAATAGAATAGATAAGTGACAGTTGCGTTTTGTTTATGCAACGTTGAAACAAGAATACAGATTAAATAATGGCACCCAGACAAGAAAGTACTGTTGCATCCATTATGCAATGTTCGTAAATCTGTCAGATGACGAACAGGCGTAATCTTTCTATTATGACGAGTGATGTATTGCTGTCATTGTTTGTTACTGATCATAAATTTCATTTTTAAATAGAAACGGTCTTATTCATAACGGAGTCAATGGTATTGTTTTGATTTAAAAAAAAAAATGTTAGTGATGCAGAATTGAATTATCTGAATAAAGAACGAGAAACTTATAGTTTAATTGAATATTTTTAAAAGCTAAAAAAATTTAAATAGCGATTGTCAAATGAAATATTGGATTATTTTACTTGTATGTAACTGTCTAGCTATTGCCTCTAATGAAAATTACAAATAACAATATGAATTTCTTCATCTATACTAATATATAAAGAGGTGAAGTTTGTTTGTGACGTTGTGATGTTGTGACGTTGTAGGGGGTAATCTCAGGAACTACTAGTCCGATTTAAATAATTTTTTCAATGTTATATAGCTCATTCATCGAGAATGCTTATAGGCTATATATCATCACGCTAAGACCAATAGCAGCGGAGCATAGATAAAAAATGTTTCAAAATCGGGATGTTTTTTCTTTTTGAGAACTGCTGCGAGTTAGTGTATCTATTTCACGCGAACGAAGTCGCGGGCAGAGGCTAGTATTGTATAAAGAAAATTTAATTACACGTGATAAATATGGTAACAAAAAATTTTGTGAGTGTAAACCGGTTGTCAAAAAGCGGTGACATGATGTCATGTAACATTAGTACAACATAACAATTGATTTATGATATAGAATACTGCTGATTAATTCTATCCACGTTTTATAAAAATATATAAATTGAATGATAACTTTAAGATATAGAGTGATAATTAATAGACAACGTCTAACAGGTGTACGGACAACAAAGAAAGAAAGGTGTAACAAAAAATATTTTTTATCGAATGCATAAATAAAATGGAATCAATCGTGTTGGATTAAAAAAAAAGATTTTTTCAAAATGGAACATTTTAATTTTCGTCTGGTGCTGGAGTCGAGGAGCGGGGCGCGGGGCGGTGCGTACGAGTAACAGCCACGCACGCCATAAATCTGTCAAGAATCGGCCCCCAGCGACGCCTCGAACCGTCCGCAAGACATTCGAGATTTTTAAGTCGTTTTCCTTTTTTAATAATATCAAATCTAAGAAAAGTTAACCGTTGTTAGGAATATGAGAGATTAGTTCGACATTCGTGCAAAAAAAAGTTCGAACGAAATTAATTAAGTCACAAAAAAGTAAGCACATATTTATCGGCCTCAAACTAATTCCCACATGCGCAAGTCGTCTAGGCACTGAATTTAAAATGACTAAATGTTAATTTGATAACCGAAATGTCACGCGTTCCACATCAAGTCAGTCAAGTTTCCATGTGCGGACTGTACATATGTTTCAAACTGCTTGAAACGGGGCTCGCAACGTACTTAAAATATTCGAATAAAAAGAACGAAAAATTTCCATGATAAGTATTCTCAAAAATTAATACTTAAGAAATGGTTTACAGTTTTTGGCGGGATCATGCTCTATTTTAGAGTTTAATTTTTTATTCATGATCTTGTGTTATTTGGCTCTATTTGTGTAAAATTAGTGGCATTATACATACTAATATTGTTTGGTTATCATGCATTAGTATAATATCACGATGCATGACACTTTCTCGAACGTTCTAACAAGGGTGCCACCAGCTTGTTGGAAGACTGAAGCACTGACTAGATATTTTGTAACAGATAATTACTTGCTAATAATTAATTGTCTTTAATGAAGAGGGTTGATTGATTGTTAAAGTTGGGAGAAGAAGCAGTAGAAGAGGATATTTTATCCTTAAATAGTTTGTAGATCGTAATTTTCATCTGGATTGTATAATGATTTTCGCAAGACGACGCCTCTGTCTATCATATTTTTCATTTTATCTTATGTGCAAGTTTAGTATGTATACGAGTGGTAATTTTTCTTTCGTTAAGCATATAAAAAAATAAACTTCAAAGCAGCATGAGTGTATTCCGTACATATATAGTTACTATATACATAGGTATAGTTCTATCTACACTGATATTATAAAGCTGAAGACTTTGTTTGCTTCAACGCGCTAATCTCAGGAACTACAAAAAAGAATTGAAAAGTTATTTCAGTGTTAGATATCTCATTTATCGATGTATATGATGTATATCATTACCCTAATACCAATAGGAACTAAGAAACAATGACGAATGTTTTAAAATCGGGATGTTTTTCCCATTTCAGATCTTCCGCCGTGTCTTAGCCGAAAGTAACTATGACACACGGACGAAGTTGCAGACAGAAGCTAGGTAATAATATAAATGTGTCAGTATTTTTGGTACGTTTTTATGTAGAAAGTACTTAACGGATTTTAGTCAAATTCTACAATAGTATAGTTTAGACATCAAAATAATATGTATTATGTAGATAATATTAATAACAATGTCGTTTAAATTGGTATTTAAAATAGCTTCACATCTGGGAACTATCTCTGTATGCGCTGCATTAAGATACATGAACATATATGGTGTTATCATTTATAAGGAGTAAGACGAAAACGAATTTCGTAAAAATTAATCGATAATTAAAGCAAGAATATAATCTTATACATACTTGAATAATACAATGAAAATAAATATATATAGATTATATTTCATTTTTCTGCTAACGCTATGAATACGAGAATCCGAGAAGGTCGCAGTGGATCAACGCAGTACACATTCGTAGCTGGCGACAAGTCCAAGCTTACACGGGGAACGAGGCACTTCACTTAAATTCGTTAAATAACTTCGAATCGATTTATAAACACAGGCTCTTATCGGCATATTTATTTCCAGATTTGTTTAATCATTCAGTATTCATAATTGAAAAAAAATTAAACTTAATTTTACAATTGCATTTCTTGAACTAAAAGAAACGAAATGTGAATAAAGCGCGATAGATGGCGCAGTACGGTGAATAGCATAAACTCACATCATAAAGAAATATTTTGTGTATTCCTATTCATTGCAAATAATTAATGTTAATAACGAGATGATTTGAAAGTTTTATTAAAACCATCCCGCTTTCCTGACAGGGCAAGAAGTGTCCAGTAAAATAAAGAGAGCTAATCTAAAACTTTCGACAATAAGTAGCTGCAATTATCACAAATGTAACATTATTCCCGCTAGTGAAGTCCACTAGCTCCGCCCTGCGTTAGTAGCGCCATCTCTTAATCGTCCAATACAACTAAAACGTCACTACATTTTAAGGTTATGTGAATACAATATTCATTTTCTTTGATATTACCCAAAAAAGTATTAAATAATACATTTAAATACAACATATATTTTTCTGAATTAAAGTATTCGGCTTTTTATATCAGACAACAAGTTATTTAATGCAAATTAACTTTACATGTACAGACGCTTCAACAACAATAAATCATTATTTTATCAAGGTAATCATCAATTACCGGTATATGGTTTAATTTTATGTAAAAAAATATTGTATAGAATGTGAATTAAAGACTTACCAATGTTTATTTGTAGTGTTGAATAAAATAAATACACAGAGACTGGTATTGTAATTGTGACTCAGTTCACTTTGGAAGCACAGAGTAGAACGAGAGGTGCGTTCCGAAGTTAGCCGATGTGAGCCGAAGCCCGTCCCTTGTTGTCCCGCCCTCATTGTTTGACGGATAGCGTTGACAGTACAGCAGACGCGCTATGCACGCCGAGTATTCGATACGCGAGGCGCGAATTTCGAACGCACGCTTGCTTCGTCTACGTACGGAATGATTCAAAACTCAAACAATAAACCAAACGTGGGTATACTTACAATAACTATTCAAAACCTTTATAAAACTGTCCAAAACAATTTTAACTAAACTCAATATTTTCAGAAGTTTATTTTGAAACTTATATAAAAGAAATATGTACTTGATATTTAAGTGTTGATTGCTATTGAATTCTGCAAGGTATCTCGTGTGATGAATGATATGTGTTTGTGGTTGTTTTGGTAAACTTGAAAATAAATGGCTATCCGAGACTGCGAACCGGTTGTGGCTGGCAGTATCAAATCGAACAGGTAAGACGGACAATAGCACTCTCGACAACCATATGTTTAATTAAATATTGCAAATAAAATTGAAAAAAAAATTCCAATATTCATGTATATGTCTGTTTGAATGAACAAGGTTTATGATTTTGTTTTTCGTTAGTTACGCGGGTTGAAGGGGATTCTATAAAGGCATTATTTATAAAATGACTTATAAATTTACAATTTTAATATACGCTTTATGAGTTAATTTTCAAATATATTAAGCATGCACATAAAATCTGTAAAACTTAAAAACAAATTTACTTCGCCTGCTTCTTTATGGCATGTACTTAATTAATTTTAAGTAAGTTTCATACATCTATATTATTGCAAATATATTTTAGTTGCGTACATTGTATCTTTTTAAAAGAAGTTAGTAGTAGTCTTTGTCAAAATGTTGCAGGCTTGTTAACAATAGATGGCGTTACACGGTTAAAATTGCTCTGCGTCAAAGTTATACCCAACGTACAGAATATAAATGATTCCATTTATTATTTATACATAATTAATAATAGATTACAATGTACTACTCTATAAAATTATAAGCGTGTTATTATAATATTTTGACATATATTTATAAGAATTTAATTGAAAATTATAATAAAGAACTGTAGATCAAATAAACAAATATACAAAGTTTATGTATTTAGATATTTATTATTTTGGTAACTATAAATAAAATAGTAAAAATATATCTTTTTTATACATTTAACTTCTTCATCTTATTATATTTCTAAATTGATTGCAATTCTAAATTGATAATTTCTTTGTAGATTTTGTGGTATTATTATTTCTTTAATTACAGATAATAATTTCTAACAATTATTTAAAGATTTTCCGTAATCTATACTA
>JACEII010000003.1:855640-883234 GCA_014332785.1 Antheraea mylitta
TTTTCAAACTAGAAATATGGACTGTAAACTATGAAAAAGTTGGTTGAGTACCGATGGATATTACATGATGATAGCTAGCACCTAAATTAAGCAATCTTGTATCAGATGGCAGTATGAATTCTCGGGATGGATGGATGTCTAGTGGCAGACATTATCTGTTAAAGCGTTGTATGATTGCAACGGGTATAATCATAACGAAATGTATACCTATAAAACGAACGTAAATCAAACGTGTATTTTAACATTTTTGTTTAAAAAAAATGATGCATATATCTAGGAATAAGTAATAGAATACACTTCAATCATTTTTAGAAGTATCTGTGTATCTGACTGTCTGCCAGTTGTTTGGACACCCATCACTGCTAAAGTACTGCGTTCGCGATAAAACCTCACCAAGAAAAAACATAAAGCATCAAGTAACGTTTAGTCTTTGTTTTAATGAAATCGATTGACTCTATCAAAAGTTATTGTAATTTAAATGACGACGCGATTTAACTACCAGAGGAGATAGTAATTAAACTCAATAGAATCAAATGACTTTATTAGTCACTATTTTGTACATGAAGCTGTTAAGACCTATGTCAATAGTGTAGTCAGATCCAAAAAAAAAGTTCCACGCAGACGAAGTCGCGGGCACATTTTGTTCTACATATGAAAACAAGTGCATGTCAACAACAGGCTATTATTATAACAATCATTGTCAGAAAAGATTAATGACTAGTACCTTTTATTCCATGTTTACAAACAGTAATAGTAGAAAGCACTAAAACGACACCTAAGATCAGATGGAAGAACGGGGTCCCCGGCTGTGGAAAGACTACGTGGTTGATTAAAAACTTCGGTGTGGAGAGGGACGCTGTAGCGACTACCACAACCGAAGCGGCAAAAGACCTACAGGAGAAACTGGTGCAGGCACACGGCAAAAAAGTAGAAAAGCGTGCGCGCACCATGGCGTCCATATTGGTGAATGGTTTCAGAGAGCATGATAAACGTCCAAGGTTAATTGTGGATGAGGCTGTCATGAACCATTTCGAGGCAATTCTGACTGCTGGTCGGTTGGCGGAAGCAAGCGCAATTCTCCTCATCGGAGATATCAACCAACTACGCTACATCGACCGGAAAAACTTATTTGGGATGGCATATACCAGACCAACGGCCGTAACCGGTATTGACAAACAGCTCATTTGCACTTACAGGAATCCGATGGATGTAGCCTACGCACTGAGTCAAGTATACGACGGTATATATTCACCGAAACCGATAGTAAGATCTTTTAGCATCCAGGGCTATCAGGGCGTACAAATACCCTTACACACTCCCGATACTCTCTTCCTGGTACATACACAGGAGGAGAAAAAAGCCCTGATAAAAAAGAGCTACGGGGTAGGGGAAGGATCGCGCATTCTGACAGTCCATGAATCCCAGGGACTGACCTTCAAATCGGTGGTGATCCTGCAAACAAAGAGCAGAAGGGTACAAATCCACGATAGCGTTTCACATGCTATAGTGACAATATCTAGGCACACCGACACCTGTGTCTACTATACCGACGTGACTGACGACGCGATAAGTAGGTTCATTCGTCGGGCCGTGGACGCTCCGGCACGGGATGTTGTGGATTACAACCTAAAAATGGCCATAAAGAAAGGAAATGCAAGCGCTATAAAAACAATAACGTCATCATCATCATTTTTTTTTTAACGTGGGGAAATCGATTATGGATACTCACCCTCCCAGGGGAGAGGATGGGTTGTGTCCGACTCTCACGGACTAAAACCCCACGGTGTACCGACAGACCGTGTTGTTGGGATGGCAAGGGATCGTTCTAGCTAATCAACCTTGTAGAGCCGCCCCAACGGTCCACCCGGCGGAAGATGGCTGCCGGTCTCCTACCTATAGAGAGGCAGCTGGGTACACACCAGATGGCTCTCCTCGTCCGCCAGACCTGTGCAATGAAGGAAAGAGCCCCCGACTGCATCCCCTCAGGTCCGGCTACGGTGGCAGGAGGAGTTGGGCAAAGCACCGCCTCCTCCTGCCGGTCCTCTGTTGGCGGAGACGGCCACTTAGAGGATCTACCTCGCGGGCCCTCTCCGCCGCCTCCTTTTGTGAGATGACCTCTTCGCAAAAGGAGGCCATTGCTCGCCACGCCTGTTCGCTGCCGAGCATGGTGGAGACCACACTCGGCAGCGACAAATTCCCCCCTACCGCCGCCGCCAGAGTGCGGCGCTGTCCCTCACACGCAACACACTCAGAAAGCGTGTGCTGCGCGGTGTCTTCCTCAGTGCCGCACTCGTGAAAGGCGGCGGTCGGCTCCCTACGAGCGATCCGGTGCAGGTACCACCCGAAACAACCGTGCCCGGTTAGTACCTGCACCAGCCTGAACGTCAGGGAGCCCCAACTCCTCCCTATCTATTCTCGCAGGACCGGGCGGACGGCGTCGACGGTGTACGTCCCGAAGCGCGCGTCCGCCAGGTCCTGCATCCATCTTACTAGCGCCCCATCCCTACACTCTCGCCTCTTGGACTTTATCTCCCTGAGAGCCGGAGGCTCCCCACTACGCTTTGCGTGTACGAATTCACGGCGGCGAGAACCCCAGCTTCCAGCTCCCAGGAAAGGGAGCCGGCGAGCGTGAAGGCCGCTGCCGAGTACACCGTCCGGTACGCCCAGATTGCCCTCAGTGCCACCGTACACTGCGCACTGCGCAGCGCATGTACGATGGCGGCACCGAGGGCGTCTGCCCAGACCGGTGCCTCGTAGACGGCCATCGCCTGCACGACTTCCATCAAAAGTCGGCGGCACCCGGCGCCCGCCCCCCAATATTGAGGAGCAGCCGACCGAGTGCCGCTGCCGCCCCAGCAATTCGCGGTCCAAGCCCCGCAAAGTGGGACTCGAAACGCCAGCGCCCGTCCAGGGTGAGGCCCAAGTACTTCATTTGGGCCCCCACCCTGATCCGGGCGCCCTCCACCATTTTGTGGACCCCAGGTGGTGGCCCCCGCCGAGAATGGCCTCGGTCTTCTCGAGGGCCACCCTGAGGCCATCGTGGCCATTGTGGCCATCGTGGCCAGGCGCTCCACCTCCTTCCAGTCTCCCCCCCGGGCTACGACTAGGGTAACGTCATCATCATCATCATTACCCTTATCCCACCTAAGTAGGGTCGGCACAACATGTTTTAAATAAAAAAAATACATAAAAACAATAATGTCATTAAACCAAAAATAGTTAATAATAATTGAACAGTTAATATTTAATAAATAACTAATAAAAAAAAATACGCTCACTGATACGATCTTTACGTATACAAAATACTACATGTATGCAAAAAAAGGTGCGCACCAAGAGGCTGCAGAATAAAATAACAATAATAAAAAAAATAAAAAACAGTAATAGTATTCTATTTTGTTTACTTTACTTGATACCTACCAGTGGTTTAAGTAGAAAAACAGTTGAAAAACAACAGTAAACGATGTATAAGCGCTTGATATTGGTGTGCTAAAAGTGTACGAAATGTAGCTACAATCCCATGACAATAATACCCAGTATCTTGATAAAGAATAGATTATTGATAAACAAAACATTAGACAACTGAGTGTTTAGAATGTTACCTCATACCGAATGAAATTCAGAATTAATGTCGAACAAAAAATATTTATATCTTTAAAAAATTATGCCCGTTTTATTTTTCAATCACTCTGTTGCCTAAATTTTTCGAAATCACGACTTTTACTAGTGAACATAAATGCTAACTTTCATAAAGATCAGTTGAGTAGTTTCAGAGTTCATCGTGGATAAACACCATGACACTGGGATTTATATATATCTATGTAGAATGTTGTAAAGGTAAAACACTCTCATTTTATTAAATCATACATATCGACCATAATTTAAGTCGTAGTGACATATCCATATTATGCAAGACTCAGGTACGTCAGTCGCTACTAGTCAGGCAATGTAGGTAATCTTTATGTTCCTAGAAGGTTTGATGTCACGAAGGTCTCCGCGCGTGCAATAGATTAACCTTAAACTGCCTGACAAGCGGCTTGACAGTGCACATAACTTCATCGTATTATTGACGCCAGTCACTTCGTAGTCCGTAGTATAACTTGATTCAATGTAGTCACTTCTTTATTAAATTTTATTTACATAAACATAAGTTAACAATGTCTCAGAAACCGTTAAAGAATTTTTTTTTTTTGAACTGATGATGGCTTAGTTGATGTGTTTTTCGGACACCGTGTATGGACGTAAGTTTCAATCCTTGCAACTGAGTCGTAGCTTCCGGTAAAGGAAAATATCGTAATGAAATGAATTTAAAATCAAATGAGCTTGTACTCAACGATAAAACATAAACATATATATAAAGTCTTTGCTTCAGAAAACGTACTAGTACATTTCTCATTCCATCACAATCAATTCAAACAACATTATCTGCGAATGATTGTCTAAGTGACGAAGTGGCGAAACATTGATCCAGTGTCCTCTTTATTTGCATAAAAACATATCAAAAATTGAGACACTATCGTGCGTTCTAGATATTTCCGAAAGCAATCGAGATACCATATTTCACGTTGATTGACCGGATGATTGACAATATCGACATTTGATTGACTCCCGATATGAATTGCAGCGATAAACGAAAGGTCAATATGTAATATTTCAGATAAAAATATCACAATTTTGAGTGCTTAGGTTATATATAGACTTGGATAATAGAATGCTCTGTTATGATATATTATAATGGACTTCGGAGGAATATTTTTAAACAAAGCCGCAAAAAGGATAAGTTTTACAAATAAAGTTTAATATGAAATTTATTAAACAATTCAACAAATACTTTGTGTACACTGAAGACTGGTGTGTTACAAGCTAAAATAATTTGTCATAGTGACTCGAATTATAAATATAAAAATATATATATAATAAATTCATTATGTCGAAAATAAGACATAAGAATTATGACAAAACATTCACGCCAACATAAAGGCTAAAACTTAATAGTTAATGCGTGCGTTACTTCTAATTAGCCACCGTGCTAAGAGCCCTTTACCCAGCTTTACACGCGTTTTCGCCCGTTTCGCCCTATTACCGTCCTATTATACGCCCCTTTGAGGGCTCACTCAGAACGCGTTTAATGCCTATTTGCCTATATTCGGTGAAACGGGTATGCGACGCTCAACGAAGCAATAACTCGCCACTTCTAAACTGTTAGTGAACCCATAGAATGTGAATAAATCATTAAACTTTTCTATGAAATCGAATACCAATGGGTAATATGTTACTAAGCCCATTAATTTATTTACACAATTTCCATTGAATGCGAATTATAATATTGTATAAGCCAAGCTTTGCCCGTGACTTTGTCCGAACTAATTTAAAAAGCAGTGAGTAATAAAGTCACCTGAGTATATTATTTCCATTTACTTATCTACTTTTCGTTTATATTTAAATCGCGTCGTCATTAAAATTACAATAACTATTTATAGAGTGAACTGATATTGATTTTTTTTTCTCGATTTGACTACGCTATTGGCCTTCACAGCTTCACTGGACTACTAAGGCGAGCGCTTAAGGCACTCAGCCGATTTTGTTTTGGTAACATGCTCAAGGGCGCACGGCGCACCTCGGCTTGAACTTTTACCGAAGAAAATACCCGATCTGACCTAGCTAAACTATGCTAAGCTATACATGTATCCATTTTTGGATCATACGATTAAAAATTGCACAGTCAAATAACATCGTAAGACTTGAGACACCCAAGCCAATCTCACCTACACGTGGTGCACCTTGCTGAATAACGAACGAGGCAATGGCGAAAGTGGGGTCGTAGGGTTCTACAGCCTGACTGGGTCGCAACCACCATGTATATGGCGAAAAAGCCCGTAATAGTGATTAGCTTCTGCGGGTCGCGTTTCGGGATCAGCCTGTGCATATCCAGCTTTATGCAGGCCGGCATGATAGTGGCGACCTGCGATGGATAGTGTGTCAATCGGTGGTCGCTATTATTTTTGGATTGCACTGTGCTTACCATCAGGTATATTGCAGTAATTTTGCCGTGCTACAATAAAAAAAAGCAACATCTCTGTGTCCACCCGGGTGGCCTCGAGCAGAGATGCTACCAAAATAACGCGATGAAAAGTGTGCGGGTATGAAAAACGAGAGCTCTCTGCCCGTGACGCATGAGACAGGGATTCGCGACGTGGCCGGCCAGGAGAAATGAAAAAGATCGAATTTACAATTTAAACGAATGGCACCGGCGCCGGGATCTAAAAATAGAAAAACAACGACATTGTTTAACGATTTTAGGGGAAGATAGACGTAAACGCGCGAGTTTACTCTATCTTATATTGAGAAAAATTATTATTATTTCGAGACGGCGGCGCGCGCAAGCCGTTGGATAGTAGCCACGATGGCGGGAAATTTCGCGATCGCGCGAATCGGGCCCTGTTTTGGGTCGTTCGCGACCTCGTCGTACGAGGAGATTCCCGAGATCTCGTGGAAGACTAGAAGCTGGGCTGACTGATATTGATGAAACCAATATGTTACTTGATAATGTGCTTTATAATTTTCTTGAAAAGGTTTTACCATGAATGTAGTACTTTAATAGTGAATCGTGTCCAAACAAACAGACAGACAGACAGACATTTCTAAAATGATTGAAATGTATTTTATTACTTATTCCAAAGCAGATGCAACATTTTTTTTTTCACAAAAGTCTAAAAAGTACACACATGTTAAATTTACATTCTTATTATATATATAGTATAGAAGATATAGATAACAAATAACATGGTACACCTGTGTGACTGTGTATACATTCAAAGTAATATTTTTCAATTACATCAAAGACTATTAAGGGATATTTTATTATAATGGCTACCGCACTGTGGCAGATTTAATCGATGGCTACCAATACGGCAGGCGCGTCCGTTCGCGATGACAGATAGCTACGAAGTGAATTTAAAATTTTAAAATTGGAACGTCGTGTTGCGTCCGCCGCGCTCAATGCGTGCTCACGCGCATATTCCGCTTAAATTCCGTAATGAGCAGGTGAGTGCGATATCGCGACTCGTGTCTACTTACTGTCGTATTTAGTAATGTCGATCGATGTAATTATATTATTTTTGTGACTTGAAACAGTACAAACGAGTAGCGTTTACAACGTAGCTTCGTATCGTCCTGTTTTCGTAAATTGCGAGGGAGGTATAAAATGATTTTATCTTTGGTATTTTTTCTGTTTTGTGATTTCATTCAAATTCGTCTGCATGTATTCCTTGAAATGACGTTTTTTTAAATGTTTGAGATTTTATACTCAGAGCAAGAAGTGTAGAGGGTGAATTCGTATAAGTAACTTTCGGTATTTGATAGGTTAAGCAGTACAGTGGTTATTATTACTATTGGATTAGCTATCGAGATGATATTCAGCGCGTTTAAATCGTGTACAAAATAGGCTTAAAGACGCCACAACATTTTCTTTTGTGTTTTATGGGTAAACCGTATATGCTATGTTTAATCTGGAAATAAGATACAGTGCCTGAAATTTCCTCTTAAATATTATTATTTTCCTGAATCCTAGTACAATCACTATGGAATATATAAGTATAAAATATCAGTTAAAATATGTGTACTTTACATAATTACTAAATAAAACCAATATACATGGGCTATCTGGTGTTAAGTGATCACCATTTATTATCAAGGATGCATCTGAAAATGTTTAATAAGGTTGCACAATGTCGAACATTATATTCTAAGGGAGGTCGGACACAAAACTTCGAAACCCATTGTGTAGAGGCCGTTGTCTCAGCATTAGCGTATGCGGACACGATGCAAAAACATATAAATAAGACGCAACAAAAACAACAACGAAAAAAAAAGTCGCCGCGCTATCTACAGCCCGCGGGTGCGTCTTTAATAATAGCTGAAAGGAAACCGTGGAGTGTACAAACTTTCAACACAAGTATGACAATCTATTGTATACTAGAGAGTAGAGATTGAAAGCCTAATTAAAGATTTTTTTGTATGATATGTAAGCTTATGTTCGTATACTAATATTATAAAGCTGTGAGTTTTTTTGCTTGAACGCGTTAGTGTCAAAAACTACTGGTCCGATTTGTAAAATTCTTTCAGTTTTAGATAGCTAATTTATCGAGGAAGGCTATACTGATGAAGAATGTTTCACAATCGGAGTTGTTATATGTTTTATTGAAAAGTATAGTCACCTTCCACGCGGATTAAGTCGCTGGCAGAAGCTAGTAAACATATATAAAACTGTAGAACTTTAACACTATTTATCCGATCACCATACAATATGGCATACGTAAATGTTTCCACACGGAAAGGACTTGTATGTTACCCATTTTACTATAATGTACTTTCAGGTGTTGTTATGATAAATTTTTTTTCTTGAACTGACTACACTATTGACCTAGCAAGGTCTTAACAGCTTCACCGGACTACTAAGGTGAGCGCTGAAGGCACACAGCCGATTTTATTTTGGCAATTAGTTCAAGGGTGCACGGCACACTTCGGCTTGGCTGTTGCCTGTTGCATGCAAAATCGCGACCTATCTTAGCTAACCTAGCTAACTATTCATATAGGTATGAGTTGTTGAAACGGTTATGTGTACCAAGCATACACGCCTCAACAACTCTCTCATATATTTACGATCGGAAAATTTGGAGTTTTTTCAGTTCGATAAGGGAAAAAAAAGTAATCCCTTCCACTTTCATGTGTAAGCGTGTAGGCGTGCACGTGTGTGGGTGTAATCGTGTAGTGTTGTACCAGTGATGTATATTTTGTGTCCCCGTATCGCGCAAGCAACGCACTCAAGGGCTCCCTACCGAGGGATCGAACCTAGGCTTGAGCCGCTGCCGAGGGAGGCCTAATCGGGTGTGTGGGAGCGAAATTTAACCCCAGACCACGGCGACGTGATCTGTGGTTACGCGGGCGTGGGCGTGAACATGCTCTGTTTAGAGAAAATTTAAATGAAATTATGATTAACCAATGTATATGCTGTTTAAGTAATCACCATGATATGTGGTATATGCAGATACATGGGCAATTAAAATAATTTACATAATAGTAACAAATATTTAGAAATATGTACAAAGTCACGGGGACAGATAATAACAATGTTAATAAAATACAAAGAAGTTTTCCAAAAATTATACGAATGTGTGAAGTTGAATCTGGGGCTAGTTGTGATTCACCTATACAAGTGTTCGGCAAACCATGGCTGCGTGCATGCATGCGACTCTTCCACAAAATTTTTAGTGGAGGCAAGAAATATTATCTACTAGCGCCTGCCCGCGACTTCGATTTTTAACAATTAATAATGACTCTGGGCTAACGCTAACACGCAGCAGAAACTGTCAAAAGGAAAAAAATCCCGATTTTGAAACATTTTTCGTCCGTGCTCAGCTCCTATTGGCCTTAGCGTAATAATATACAGTCTATAACTTTTCTCGATAAATGAATTATATAATACTAAAAGAATTATTCAAATCGGACCAATAGTTCCTGAGATTACCCCCTACAACGTCACACAATCAAACCGTCACAAACTCACAAACTTTTTTTTTACATCTTTGTAATATTAGTATATATTAACTTGGTTTATTAGAGACGAGTATTTTTGAAACTTAAGCCTGCACAAAAGAGGCACATTTTTAGAAAGTAATAACAGGACGGCTAGTCGTTTGTAAAAAAAAACATTAAGCGTTAACATTAAGTAAGCTCGAAAGTGTACTTTCAGTCCTAGTTATATCGATAGAAATGTATCTACTGAAGCAAAACCTAAGTTAAAACAAAAGGCTGTTTGAATAAATTTCAATTTTGTATTGTTTATATTTGGCTGTATTGGATGACGAGTTTGCTAACTAATGGACTACACAGATTAATTGATAGTAGTAGTTTTATAGAGATATTCTTTCTGTGTAACCCAAAGGATGCCTCTCTTACATGAAGAAATACTCTTTGCTATTATTCTCAAAAAATAATTAGTCGTGTATAAATTACAGTTTCATGATAATTATTCTGTTTATTGTCATACGAAATACTACTCTAAGTTAATGTGAAGACAGACGATTTTTTTTAATATTCCGCTTTTCTTCCAATATTATTTGCAATGAGTTCTTGCAAATATTTCTAATGTAGAGACGACGGTTCTGCATCTTAGAACATATATGTATTAAATGCTTATGATTTATATATATTCCTTGCGTAATTACGAGAGAAACTGTTGTCGAAATTGGACTGTATGTTCACGTCATTACGTAATCACAGTTGAAATACACAAATGGCAAACGTCAAACCGGCTGTCATTCCGTTGATGGAACATCTCATTCCGTTGTGTCCACGCGCGCGTCACGTTCCACTGAAACATGGTGACATCCCCATATCGTTTGACTGTCAATCATTTCTATATAAATTTAGAACGCGGCCGGCGTTTGACTGGCGCCCGTCACCTGATTCTGACGGTTCGACGCGACTGTCAAAACAGATTTGAACGCGCGAATCGACGCCCGTCGATAACGGACTTCGAATCGTTTGAATACATCATTATTTTGAATTGCTAGCTAGCTCCATTTGATTGCTTAATCTGTGTTTATATTGTTTAATAGTCTTTGAATTTCGATACACTCAGAGTTAATTCTAGAAAGAGGTTTATATGATTTCATGATAATTGTTATGTGATATATGTGACCATCATGGATTTCTTTTTAAATTACCAGATGTTAAATAGAATTACGTATGCTACAAACATTAAAACATAATCATTAAATGGTCTAGTCACGCAAGAATTTATTTAAAAAAACTACAGCCAAAGGTAAAACTTCATACCTATTTACACGGGTATTTTCTTACAATAAAATTGTATATTGTTTCACATATAAAGTTTACAAGTTAGAAGAGTTGATAGCCTAATTAGATACCACGTAGATGGACGTATGTTCGAATTCTAGCAACTGAGTCATAATTCTCGTTGGAGGCAGACAGTGATGAAACCATAGTACGGTGGTAGGGCTTTTTCTGAGTCTGCCTGTCTAGCTAGCACGCTGACCTTGAAAATCTGGGGCCAAGCACATGTTCCTGTGTTCCAGGAGCTGCACTTGAGAGACAGTCTCCTCTAGCTTGAGCGGGTTTACCGTTCTAGACTGATCATCATTTAACATTAGATATTGTGGTCTGCCGCAAAAACCTATATAGAATTTTAAAAACATTTCGATCTTTCAAATGAAATGTTTAAATGATCAGTTCTTATTATCTTTCTAGTGATATTTGTAAAATGTTAGTTTAAAAATTCCTAGCCTATTACGAATACAGCTGTACGTTGAGTAAGAACAGCTAGAATGTATAATGGGAAACATTATTCCCATTCGGTGTAATATTTTCTGTCAACAATACACCGCACTATTATCTAACAGGGCAGGTGTCAGTATTGCCAGCTACACAACAATGTTGCCATTCAACTATGAAGTGTTTATTGGTATTTATTAATTTGTATATATTGCGTAAACAAGTAAGACTGGAACAATGCTTTTGTTTGTCATTTTACTTTGTAAACATGAACCTCAAAAGAGAACTAGTGTTTAATTGAAATTGGAATAAATTTACTACCAGCAGAAAATGCTACCATAAGGTTTATATGGTATCGACTCGATGTTTTTTTTTCTCAATATTTTAAGCTAATTGTAAATATTGTAGAAACTTTAATAAGTTTTAGACCAAAGATATTATCAGTCCTGAGTCATAGTCGCTTCAAATATACCACCAGACCATCGTAAGTTTCAAAGGAATTTCTATTATTCGATTTTTTATTACTATTTTTCTCAGAGTTAAATGGCTTCTTATCAAAGATCAAAGATAGTAAGTTCATAATGTGAAGTTATATTTTGGTAACCGGTTAGCACTAATATGTGCCCAGTAAAATGATAAGTTAATAAATATAAATCCAAGTAACTAAATACAGATAACCGACTAAGTTATCGAGGACTTCAACGTATTTAATATCTTTCGACCGATTATAGTCTTTGGTACAGAGAAACATTAAATTGATAAAGGTATCAGGTTTTATAAGAAAATCAACTTTACTATATTAGTAAATTTCAATATAGTAGTCAAACTGAACTTCCATGAATACCCGACTCACAAACAGTTACAACACGTTATGCTGAGTCGTCTGGGATGTATTTAGATATGTTTATAAAATATTCAAATTATCATTATACTGCGATAACACATCTGTGCAAAATTTAGAATATCGACTTCAAGCATACACCAGTTTTAATACTAAGAGATTAGGGCATATATTACTTTGTAACGATCTTCGTGTATGCCGTATTTTTTTAAATAAAATACTAAATCTTTAAGATGTATTCTTGAAAAAAATACATCATTGTCAAATTATTTAAAGCCATACAAACAAAAGCTGTATAAACTATACACAGATCCAATGATTTTTAGAAATAAAGCCGTATATTTAATTAATGTGAACAGGTTAGAGGGTTCTGGGCCCCGGTGCGGACGTGTCTCCGCCTCTGTAGACAGAATAGACACGCGATCCGGTACAGCATGACCATCTATAGCGAGATTCAATAATTAATATGCTAATAGTTCAGCTTTGCCCACCCTTGCGTACGTGAGAGGGATAATGCCTCCAACTTTATAGAATAAACAAGAGTTCAACTGGAAAATTTCGCATTGTTTGTTAAAATATATGAAATATTACGTTTCCATATCTATTAAGATTTTTAATAGATTACGATCTGAGTCCTATTAATTCTTTCTAGTCTTTAGGGCTCAAAATAAATGTAAATCTAAACCATTGTTGGATCTATCTGTATATACACAAAAAAATCATTAAATCTGTTCACCCGTTTAGGAAGAGTTCAGTTACATACATACGTATAGAAAAATTATGTATATATCAAATAGTAAATCTCCTAAATTGGTGGCTTAAGTAGTTTTCGATCATAAGCTGAAAATACATAGGTAAATAAGTATTACCCGGTTTCGGGAAGTACACTAGAAACAGTTCACATTATAAGCCTGGAAATATCACTTAACATCAACTGGTATACTGATACAACGTAAATTGAAAGTGAAATTTAGAAATAAATAATTATAACTCATAAGAGATTTGTCGTCTCTCAGAGACTGGTTTAATGTAGGCAGTAGTATAAGTTAAGAACTGCTTGTTGCTCTATGACCGTATGATTTGCGTGCGCGGGCGCAACGATGCAAAAACGTCATAATTTACGAGCTACTCCCTGACGTCTGACTGACAGTGCTTTGTTTATTCAGCCGTGGAAACAATATATACGAATTCTCAACTTCCTCATTGTAATTTGTTAAACAGATTCTGTTTTTTACAATATTTAGGAATCATCATAAACTTCTAATTGTATGCTGGTACATTAAAAAGCTAACTTATAATATTGTCACAATTACTTTGTGTCTGTCTGTCCGTTGTGTCTGCTGTCTTTAACTGAAAAATAATGACTTAAATGTATGTTCTGGCTAAGTTTTTTAGTGTGTACATCTAGTACGTAATATTGGGACTAGGTAAAAAGTAAATAGTAAATTAAGTCGATGCAAAAAGCTTCTTGTACATTGTATTACTGTAAATTACATAAAATATTATATATAAAAATAATATACATTAGGGGCTATTTAAGTATTATATAAATACTTAATAGGGGACATTCTTATTTTGTTTATTTGTGATGACCTGGATTGTGATTACGTAAGCAATATTTATTTAACCAGAACAGACTTACAAATACTTATTTAAATACGTAATGATAGCTGAGGGATAAGAGCATTACTCACTTTTATTGAGTAGGGGGAGGGGTGCTCAGAAATTACAAAATTCTGCTCCCATATGCTCCTTTATTCTATCAGAGTCCATCGTCTGGATAATAAAATATATAAAAATAAATGTTTAGATTTAAAGTAAACCATATTCAAATAAGCTTAATAAAAACAGTTTTTTTAACTGAGTATACGCTGTTGGACTGATGGTCCTTCAGAGCTTCACCGGAGTAAGCGAAGTCACAGGCGTACTTAGTACGACATAAAAAAAAAGTGATGCCAAATGCTAATCTATAATTATTAAAAAAACTCAGTCTAGTCATTTTCCAAACCGACATAGAAAAATAATCATAATTATTGCATCGGTCAAGCAGCGCGTTTTAACCAGTGAAGGAATAAAAAGTGGTTCGTCCGTTTGTTGCACGTATTCTAATGACTTTGCATTAATAAAGTAGTTTGAACATAACATGCAAGCTGATTACAAACATGATATTTATAAATACTAATTATTTTGCTTCTCCATGTGTAATTTAATATCATTGTAGTATTTATTACCTACAGTTGTTCAGTAAACCGAATTACTAGATATTTTATTTTTAAGCTTCAATGGCAACTAGGAAGGAAATTTAGAATTCTTTTTATATCTTTTTTGTTGTTTATATCATAGGAGGTAAAAGAAAAAGGATGGTCACCTGATGGTAAGTGATCACCGCAGTCCATAGACACTAACAACACCAGTCGAAAGTGCTTCGTGCGTCGAAAGTTCTTTTCAAGATTGGACTGAAACGCGCTATTCTGGCTCGGCAACACAATAGTGACGCCCTTGGTGTTGCAGTTGTCTATAGGCGACGGTAACCATTTATCATCAGGTGGGCCGTCCGCCTGTTTGCTGCCTTTAAGCATAAAAAAAGTGCGTTGCCAGTCTGTGTTTGGGGGGAGGGGAGAGGGAAAAGCAGAGAAGGTGGGCCTCGGGTACTCTCACTGACCGAACGAAACGCAACAATGCCAGCGCTATTACTTCACGTCTGTTTTTTGTGGGTCGGGTGGTACTACCCCGATCGAGCTGACCCATTTATGCTGAAACCAGTAAGAGCTTCAGCGTGGTTCTACCACCTACAAAAATAATAATTTACTTTTATTACGCATTATAGTGTTAACGTCGTAGTGGTCTAGTGGTTTGGCCGGTGGAATATCAATCCAATGTCTTCAGGTTCGAACCGCGGCATGTACCAACGAATTCTTCGGAATTTGCATACATTTACTAATTTAAATTGGTAACAGTATCGGCTGACGGTGAAGGATAACATCGTGAGGAAACTTGAATTTAAGAAATGCTCTTGTAGTATCATGGCATGTGCGAAAACATAGAACTGTGAATATCTCAAGATTTAAAATCGCCAATATGTCGTAGGTTGGCGTAATGATTATGTCCATAACTTTGGGAAAAGGTCTAAGACCCTACCACCTGTAGGTTTCTCAAAAGCTGATAATGATTATTATAATGGCTGTGTTATGCGCGAAATATTGTTAAAAAGTGTAAAATAAATGTATGTATTTTGTATATAAATCGGTGTAACTAGGTAGGTAAGGGGGCGTACGTTAGCAGAATTTTTGTAATTTCTGACCACCCCCTCCCCTAGTTCACAAAAGTAAGCAATGCTCTTTTTCCCTATGCTTCAGTAAGCATTCATGTAGGTATTTTATTTATTTATATTATTAGTACTAACTTAATGTTTGAATATTATACCACTATACATATATATACTTACTACACTTTATTAATGTATAGTTTGGCTAATAAAAAAACCGTTTGCACTTAAGAAACTTATATTAAAGAAGGAAGGTAACAAAGCGTAGTGGCGGCTAAGTAGCGGCTGTATCTCGCAGTGGCGTCTAATAAATTAGATTGTAGCTATAAACATGCGCAGTCGATGCCGACATCGTCATCTGATACCGCGGACTTTGTTTGATACATTCCCCTTATCATATCCGGCACGATTTCAATTAATAAGCACATGTCGTTTTTTTTATATTCCGCGGAAATATTTTTTTTTTAATAAACTATATCTATATCGACGCTAATCATAGAATGATACTTTCTAAATAGGTACTTATAGAATTTATAAGGGTTGATGTTTAGATAATTTACCTGTTTTATATATTTCTTTAAAAATCATTCGGTATAGTATATATTTATATCTAATCTGCTAATAATTCGTTTAGTATTGTAGGTATGTAAAATAAATTATGTCGTTGTATTATATTTGAAACCTATAAAAACTTATAGATGTGTGACAGCTTTATAAATATATCGAAATCTTGTAATTTTGTTGTAGTCAAATAAATCATTTTTTAATCTTTTCTTCCACTACCGAATGATTATAAAAGAATGTATATAAATATCTTTAAAAAATCACGTATTCTCTTTACCACATAAAAAAAATAGGTTTTGAATTAGCAATTTTACGTTATAAGCTTGTCTAAACAAAATGTCATTTGCGAAAGAATCTTATAATATCTATATATGCAGTCGAAATCTCTGATCAATTGATTTTAATATCTCTGATTTTTTTTTATGTCATAAGAGGCAAACGAACAGACGGATCACCTGATGTTAAGTGATCACCGCCGTCCATAGACACTTGCAACACCAGTGGAGTCACAGGTGCATTGCTAGCCTTTGTTTGGGGGAAAGGGTAAGGGGAAGAGGAGTAGGGAGGGGCAAAGAGAGAGAAGGTGAGCCTCCGGTGTTCTCACTGACCGGACGAAACGCAACGATGCAAGCACTGTTACTTTACGTCGGTTTTCTGTGAGAGGGTGGTACCCCGGGAGAGCTGACCCATTCATGCTGAAACCAGTAATAGCTTCAGCGTGGCTCTACCACCTACAATAATATTTTAATATACAATGATTTTTAATGTCATCACATGAGTATAATGGAGACGTGCGTTTCCAGAGTCATCGACAAGAGGGCAGCGGTAGCAACGATTGCACCGGACGGTGACAGGTACATTGCGATGGTAACTTAAGCGAAGGTGATCTATTACTTATCCGGATTACAGTCTAGCATGAATACATAGTAGGGACGGCGAATTATCCAAAAAAAAAAAACGATTTTTAAATCGTTCCGAATTGTGCTCTGTTGAATTGATTCATGAATAAATCGAGGTCTAGAAGATGGATTATTAAAAAGCGATCAAATTTTCTTTGAGTTATTATTATATTTTATTTAAAAAAAAAAAATACAATATAGTAATCGATGTTTTATCGTCATTAATTTTAATAAGGCTTTTTTATTTTTCTATTCCTTAAAATCTATCGATCAATCGCAAATCGACATCCCTAATACCCAGTTCGTTGACCAAAGTCTTGAAATATTTATGTTTAGAAGATTAAAAATATATGTTTTGTTTTATAGAAAAACTATATTTTTTTGTTAATAGCAATATACTTAAAAACTATATTCGATAAACGATTATTTGAAGGTTCAGGTTATATCAAAGTAGCTGTTACTCGTGACATCGGCTGCATGGAATTTAGCAAAGAACTTTGTTATCGATGAACACGCCGCGTGAGGCGCACGTGGTTCTGAATACTTCTTTAGTTTCAAGTCTTGCGCGAAATTCTATTTTTTAATAAGAAAATTAGCCTATAATACCCTTTATGATATCAGGTATCTATCAGCCAGTGGAAGTCCTATTGATATCGGTCCAACCATTTCGTAATGAATAGATACATTTTTTTTTAATTTCTTATAAGTGCCTTATATTAATTCACTTATACAAAAGCTTGTATTTTGATATTGCAAACAGAACATTAAAAAAAAAGATTTATTAGTTAAAAATCTATAATTAATTCGCAGATAAATCAATCATTTTTTCTTATTAAATTGAAATTTGTTTGACATAAATTTGCGTAGTGGTCAGGTTATTATACATATAATATAAATGATATTCCTAAATCTTGTCTGCCCATTTTTTTAATAATATTTGTTCTTATTATCCTGGTGTGCTAATAGAAGATAAATACATACTATGATAATAATAATGTAAAAGTAATCAATTGATCAACAACAATTAAGCGTGGCTTAGTTGATAATGTGTTCAGACACCGCGTCGATTGACGTAGGTTCGACTCCTTGCAACTGAGTCTGAGCGCGCGGTGAATTAAAACATCGTGATAAAAACATAGTATGGTTTTAGGGCCTTTCTAAGTCCACCTGGCTAGCTACCACCTTCAAGTTGGAAATCTGTCGTGAAGCACCTGTTGGTATGCTCCGGCTGCTGTTCTTGAGAGCCAGGCCCATCTAGCTTCAGCGTGTTTACTTGCCGTCTTAGTCTACACAGTCATTTAATTCTATCGACCCTGAACGTGCCCTTATTAGACGAATACATCTCCGGTGTATCGCTTGGTTTAATTAATAGAATACATAAATCATTTGAAGAGAGGCAGTTCGAAACTATCTTGCGCGTATACTTGCGGAGTTTAATTAAACGATGTGTAATTAAGGTGCGCATACGCATACGAGAATTGATAGACGTTCGACGGATCGATAGATCAACTAATATTAATTGATTAATATCTAGTTTTATTCACAAATTTCTGCAGAGCATATTTTCTCTCATCTGGACGCGACTAGGTCTCGAGTATCATGGTTGTCATTTTTTTTTTTTCGAACTGACTACACTATTGACCTAGCAAGGTCTTAACAGCTTCACCGAACTACTAAGGCGAGCGCTTAAGGCACACAGCCGACTCTATTTAGGCAATTATCTCAAGGGTGCACGGCACACCTCGGCTTGGCTGTTGCCTGTTATATGCAAACTCGCGACCAACTTGGCTAACCTAGCTAACTATACATCATATATGTTTGAGTTGTTGAGACGCATATATGTACCAAGCATACACGCCTCAACAACCCCTCCATATATTTTTTATCGGAAAATTAGAGTTTTTTCAGTTCGATAAGGGAAAAAAATAAAACCCTTCCACTTCCATGTGTAAGCGTGTCGGCGTGCACGTATGTGGGGGTGATCGTGTAGTGTTGTAGCAGTGATGTACATTTTTGTGTTACTGAATCGCGCGAGCAGCGCACTCAAGGGCTCCACACCGAGGGAACGGACCTAGGCTTGAGTCGCTGCCGAGGGGAGCCTAATCTGGTGTGCGGGAGCGAAATTTACCCTCAGACCACGGTGGCGTGATCTGTGGTTAGGCGGGCGTGGGCTTAAACACGCTCTGTTTGGAGAGACAGGCTGGTACTGATCGTTCGCTGCCGTTATTTCATCGGGAGGATGGGTAAAAATATGTCGGGGGCGTCTTTTGTAGTGAGCAGCGTTAGGCCCGGTTTTGTATTTTGCAGCGGATACCACTAACGGACTGGGTCATGGTTGTCATTGTTTTTGGATGTACTGTGCGTACATATTATTACTATGAGGCATAGTGTTCTCATTTTGTCGCCCTGATATTATAAAAAATAATGTAATGTTTTTTATTTTCATACATCACAAATCATTCCACATACACACGAAGTGCATGTGGTAGAAGGGTTTCGTTTCCTCTTTATTTTAACTTGGTTACCTTAGCTTAACCAACATGTCAGATTCGAAATACATGTTGGAGTTTGTGAGGCACATATGCAAGTATATAGTTATGAGTCGTTAACTCTCATATCATTATACTGGTTTAGGTAGCTTACCTTAGTCAGATTTAACAGTCCTTATGCGGCGTTTAAGGCAACAGCCCAAACTGATGTTCCACCATTTTGGCATCCTTAAGTTTGTTGTCATATGGCACAGTTTTAAGCGTTCGCCCTAAAGTTCGGTGAAGCTACAAAGACCCGTCAGGCTAAGAGCATTAATCAGTTCCAAAAAATAGATCATTTCAATTGGTTATGGATTATCATTCATCATACAATTAGTGAAATAATAGTCATCATGTGACACTTTGGAACATCATGTATTTGGATTAACCTCTCGGCTCGGTTTTAAAACACAGATCTCGAATGGGTAGGTCATGTTTTTAATTATTATACGATATATGCCATTATGACGGTGACTGTCGATAAATTTTTAACTGTACCAAAATACGATAAATAAATATACAATTCGAATAAACCGATAGTGAGTTGCGCAAGGTTTTAATTTTTTTTTTTTTTAAGAATGAGAACGTATTCATTGTTACATACATTAAAGATATCAGTATAAATTCACTTCTTATAAATGTATAAATTATACATTGTACCATTGTTATAAATGTAAACACTAGAATAACATAGCTAACTGTGTAACGAGTGGATCGATCGAAGGCTTGCAGCATTTGTTGATGGAATGTGATCGCATTAAAGCACAACGAAAAGCTGTCATCGATTACTTAAAACCTAATATATTAAATCAATATATCTTCCATAGTATCTGGTTTGCACCTGCAGGTGAGAAAACCAAAATTTTATGGGAGTTTGTGTTTATTTCTGTTTTGCGAATACGCTAAGATTTGGGTACGATAGGACTGACATGGTTTTTTGTCAAATGGTTTTTGTCATTTTGGAACTAAGTCCCTAAATTATATAAAGAATAAAAAAAATAGTCATAAAGGACTAGAATTATGGGATGGCTTTAGACTCTCAACTTCGTTACTCTATGATGGGCGGTATATATGTATGGTATATACAATTAGAATTTCTTTTTAACACATATATTTTGTTATATCAAAGAACGAGTCAGGCTGCGTTAGTTCTGTTTATATAGTATAGAGAAAGATTTTTTTTTTGAACTGATTACACTATTGACCTAACAAGCTCTTCACCGGGCTACCAAGGCGAGCGCTTAAGGCAATCAGCCGATTTTATTTTGACAACCAGCTCAAGCGTTCATGGCACACATGGGCTTGGGCTGTTGCCTGATTCATGCAATTCGCGACCTATCTTTCTTTCTTTTTTTTTACGTGGGGAAATCCCTTATGGATACACCACTCTCCCGAGGAAGATGGTGGGTTATGTCCGACTCGCACGGACCCCACGGTGTACGTCTTCCGTTACTTGGGGCGGCACGAGATCTCTATAGACTTTATTGTGCCGCCCCAGCGGTTAGCCCAGCAATAAAAGCCCCGTCTTGTAAGGAGACAGCCGTGTTCACACCTGTCATGTCCTCTGTCCGCCGGACATGTGCAATGGGAACATGGGCCCCCGACCCATCTTCCCTGGTCCAGATACGGTGGGAGAAGGCGGTCAAACTTCCGCCTTCTCTTGCCTGTCCTCCGTTGGTGGAGATGGCCACTGTGAGAGTCTTGCTCACGCAGAACGAAGAGGCCACAGCATTTTTCATATCCTTGCTGCTGAGCATAGCCACAACCACGCTTGGCAGCGAGAGATGCTGTCCTACTGCCGCAGCCAACGTGCGGCGCTCTAATAGAGGGTGCTACGCGGTGTCCGGGTTAATGCCGCACTGATGGCATACGGTGGTCGGCTCTTTGCGTACTATCCGATGCAGGTACCAACCGAAGCACCCGTCCCCAGTCAGCACCTGCACCAGACGGAACGTCAGGAAGCCAGGACCGGGCAGACGGCGTCGATCGTGTATCGACCGTAACATGCGTCCGCCAGGTCCCGCCTATTCATGACCTATCTGACCTAACCTTACTAAGTATACATACCTCAACAACTCTTATATGTATTTGTGTCGGATAATTTTTCTAAAATATTTCAGTTCGATAAGGGTAAAACAAATATAGAACTCTTCCACTTTCATGTGTAAGCGTGAAAGCGTGCATGTGTGTGGAGGTGATATGTGTAATGTTGTCGCAGTGATTTAAGGTTTTGTGTCACTGTATCGCGCGAGCAGTACACTTAAGGGCTCTACGCCGAGGGAACAGACCTATATAGCGAAAGGTTTTGTCTTATTAACCATGTTAAGACATTCTTAACCTGGATACTAGCTTTGGGACAGATTGGTCCCAGCGCGCTTTTTTAAAAAAAATTAAATTTCCCGCCATCGGCAAAGACATTTAGTACATGTACAATATGAGTCTATAAATCTATGGTCACAATAATATATTTAATTATATTCAGATTATATATGGTTTTTATATTATCATGTATTTGATATTATTTTCATAAAAATTATATCTAATTTAAAATATATTTCGTTTTTTTTTCTTATGATCGATAAAATATTGTATATTTTTTTGAAATAACTTTTATATGAAATAAGGAGAAAGAATAATAGTAAAGTTAATTGGTTGAAAACTATTGTTATCATATTCATTTGTCTAAATTATTCAATATTTAATTTGATATATTCATATTGTAGTAGTTTAATGTATATTTAGTTCAGTATTTAATGTAAAATATTTTTTCTAACCTAAAAGTATAAATACAATAGCTAAGTTGGACATTTCGTGGTTTAGTACAAAAAATAGTTCTTAAAAATTAAATAATAATGTAATAATACATTTTGCATAATAATTGGAATTATACATTACATCATTTATAATTATTCAAATCTTGTAATAAATCCAGTATTTTTTTAAACCTTATACTGCCAAACTGTTTGCTAACCTTTGCATCATAAGGTCTATTTTCGTTTGTATGGCGCTTAAATCTTTATGATTTTTCACTAATACAGGTGTTAATACATTAATAAGTCTTTGAATTTGAATTTGTTATCTATATTTAATTCACTTAGTTTAGTTCACTTAGATGACGCACTCACGTTTAACCTGGGTATCGAATGGTGAAGTATTTTTAACAAGTATGACATGTTTTGAGTTAATAAACCTTTGGCTAAGTGCTTTAAGCGCTTGCTTTAGTAGTCTGCTGAAGCTGTGAAGACCTTGCCAGGTTAATAGCATAGTTAGTTCGAAGAAAAAAATTAATGAATCTATCCGTATAGTGGGGGCTTTCATTGGAAATACCTAATACCTGCATGAAAGATAGACCGTTATGAGAATACTTTACAAAACTGTACATATATCGTAATTTAATATTTAGAAACATAATTAAAGTTCACAATAATTTCTCCACCTGTGGTTTGTTGATATTGGTTAGGTATATGTATGGTCTGGGAACCTCAGTTAATTATTAGACGTAATGTTGTGATCATCCAGGTCGATTCACTGTATATCAGTGTTGTTACATTGTTCTATAATAAATCATTAATGGTGCCGTTTGAAAAAAACTATCTCATAGCGCTACCGACATGCTTGTTCCGCACCCATTGAGTCGTGAAGATCCTGTGGCGCGTAAATGTACTAATAAATTCAAAGACTTGATTCCATTTAATTAATTGGTTTAGTGTTAATTAATTACTTCGTTATCAGCCCAACCAGTCAGTTAAACCAATTTAGCTGTTCTTTTACTTATATTTATGTACCTTCCGGTCAATTTGGGACTACTTGCTATTAGTCTCCATAGTCTTGTAGTCAATGCATATGAGCTAGGACAGCATAATTGTGTCTCTTGAGGTCCTGTTCTAATGAAGGTTGCTCTATTGTATCTCAATAAAATAACTGGAAGACGTGTCGGTACCAGAGGCCATACCAAGCGCCAATCTGTCTTGCAGAACATAAGCGCCAAGCGTGTTTTAAATCCATAATCTTTCGTTTTCGTGCATACATTTTCTTATAGCAAATTTATGCGTTTTATTTTTAAATAATAGAAAGTAGCAGTAATTTTAAAATTAGAATAGCTTTAAATAACTTTTTGACAAATTTTGAAACAAACTTTGCCATCGCGTTACTAAAACGTAAACAAGTAAAGTAGATATGATATATATGCAAAAGATGCATTTGCATCTAGTTATTATAATAGTTAAAAAATAAATGAACAGTTACAATTAAATCACTGACAATTGAATTATTGATGAATAGAAATATTATGATAAGGGAATACATTCACAGAGGTATATTTTACTCTGACACATGTGCGAACCACGCCGCGCCTCACTGAGCAGTGGTTAAAAAAAGTTTCAAAAATTATAATAAACATTGAATGCTGAGTAATACTCAGAATATGGAAGTAAAGTTCACTCTGTATTAGTGAACAGTAAAAAAAAGTGTTTTTTTATTGTGAATTAAATCTCACATAAGACATTGTAAGATATTTTTATTTAGTATGTCAATAATTTATTGACTAAAGAACCTCATGCATAGTTTAATATTAACGTCTAGTGTTCTACATCATTATCTGCCAGTAAGAGACTCATTGCAGAGCCATAGGCCTTTTCCCAAAAGAGCCGTCAGCCGATAATGTGTTACTTATTGAAATTAGTAAATGTAAGTTAATTTAAAAAAAATCATATGAACACATCGGGGTTCGTATTAGATCACCACGACTTTCTAGCTTTTACAACGACCAATTTTCGTTTAAAACACAACAATAGTGTGATCGAGACAAATAAAATATTATATGGTTTTATACTCAAAAATATCAATCACTGAATAGTGATAGCACATCTGGACTTCATATTCTATCTGATTCTTTAAGTTCACTGTAGTCGCAGAAATCTCGTAATTTCCAAAATATCAAATATTTAGGCATATTATTGTATAGTTATGTGTTTGATATCAACAAATCCATCATAATTGCCTTGGAGTTTGGCACAAGTAAGTGTTTTTTTTATATGTTTTTATGCTATCCATCTTTTTACAACTCGCTCCTAGATAGCGCTGCAGCGTATCAGATTCTTTACTGTATCGTTTACGTTTTATATTGTTCAGTTGACTACATGAAATTTGGTATACGAAGGTATTTGTACATATTACGAAAATATTGGCACGACATCTATCTGACTATAACTCAAAAATATTAACAAATATGTATATTATGTATACCCATATTATATAAATATTTATTAATAATGTAGTTGTAGCATTAAAGCTAGCTAGTTCTGTATTATTTGCTTTATCCCGAAGTGAGACGAATCATTGATACATTTCCTACACGATGCCATATGAAATTTGATTAAATAATAATACATGTATAAAGAACATCTGCAGGAAGGTAAGCTGTGTCATCAAACGTGGCCGCTAATGGCGACGACCTACAGTTTTTTCACCTTTAACCACCGTCTCGCACACCTGTACCATAGTGATCGACTAAGCAAATAGCTATATACCTACATTTATTTCATTAATTGTATCTCTCTTACAACATAAGAGATTCCGTCTCTTGATAACCATTTTCTGAATATCCACCTTTAGTTGTTTCATAGAAAGTCTTTGGTGGTTTTGATTTAATAATTCGTGATAGATATTTAATGCTTTGCGGAAATCCATAATTAAATATCGAAGTGCACGTTACTTTGCACTACCACCTAGAATTGTTTGGTAGTAGCCACGTCTCACTGCAGCAAATAATGTTTCCTTTATCTGCGCAATGTGTACCTGAAAAAGCTAAATCGGAAAGTTTTTTTTTAAGTTTCATAGGTACGAGCTTAACCGTAATTTCACCTGATGGTGAGTGATGACGAAGCCGACGATGGATCGCGCTTACCTGCTAGATACCTATTCACTCTACTCTTGAACACTCCCAAGTTGTATGATGAAGGGGAGACAGACCTTAGCCATAAATATAGAAGCAAATAGTTTCTTACGAATCTCAGGAATATCAACTACATAAAGGTGGAAACCCTCACGGCGTCTGGTCGTCCTCTGATGAAATGGAGACGGTGGAATTATGTCATGTAATTCCTGTGCACACTCTCCAAAGTACAATCTATAAAACACTGAGAGACAAGCCACTTGCCGTCAATGCTCTAAATTGAGCATTCTCGTCTCCCACAGCGCCTCATTGTAGACAAGCCGACAAGCACGACGTTCATTGAAATCAATAGCGGCCAGCTGATATTTGACTGGTCCATCTCATAGGTAACAGCAGTATTCCACACATGAACGTATTTGAGCTTGGTAAAAGCTGAGAAGCTGTTCCGGTGTTAAATATCGCTCAACCTTAAAGAGGAACCCAAGTTTCCTTACAGCTGTTCTTGCTTTTTGTTTAATTGAATATCCGAAGATGAGATCTGATGTTAGCTGAATCCCAAGTAGCTCGAAGTTGTCCATAACTCGTAGGAAAACTCCTTGGAAAGTAGGAGTCAAGTTGAACGGACTAGAAAAAGCGAAATATTAGTAAATGAAACGACAAAAAGTCATTAAACATGTCGTCGGTTGACGGTTTAACCCGACGTTGGCGGATGGTTGAATCTGTTGTCGGTTGATAGACAGTTTCACTTTAGAAGGGTCAACATTGATATGAAGATTCTTTGTAACATAGCGAAACACGTACAATCGATTGTGGTCATTACATATTACTCGGTAACATATCACTATTCTACAATGTCTATCTGTTCACGATAAACTCAAAAATTATTACTGAGTGGGTTTTTACCAGTAGACAAAGTGTTTCATGAGGAAGGGTTAGGTTCAGATCAAGGTAGGTAAGTGAAGGTTTTTTTTTCAGAAGGCATTTATGAAATCAAAACACTACCACAGGTATCGAAATCCTTCAAAGTCATAGAAATAACAGAAACGGTTAGGGTATTGTTATCTATGAGAATTTATTCATAATTTATATAAAAAGCAGCATTGTCATATTTGGGCAGCCTCCGGCTCCCAGGGAGATAGAGTGTAAGAGACGGGAGTTGTGGGAGGGGGCGGTAGAGCGGTGGATGCAGGACCTGGCGGACACGCGCTACGGAACGTACACCGTCGACGCCGTCCGCCCGGTCCTGCGAGAGTGGCTTGGGAGGGAGTGGGGCTCCCTGACGTTCATGATGGTGCAGGTACTCACCGGACACGGCTGTTTCGGGTGGTACCTGCACCAGATCGCTCGTAGGGAGCCGACCACCGCCTGCCATGAGTGGGGTGCTGAGGAGGATACCGCGCAGCACACTCTCTCTGAGTGTGTTGCATGGGAGGTGAAGCGCCGCACTCTGGTGGCGGTGGTGGGGGAGGATTTGTCGCTGCCGAGCGTGGTTTCGTCCATGCTCGGCAGCGAGCAGGCGTGGCGAATATAGGCCTCCTTTTGCGAGGAAGCCATCTCGCAAAAGGAGGCGGCGGAGAGGGCCCGCGAGGCGGACCCCCTCAGTGGCCGTCTTCGCCAACGGAGGACCGGCAGGAGGAGACGGCATTTTGCCCAACTCCTTCTGCCACCGTAGCCGGACCTGAGGGGATGTAGTCGGGGGGCTCATCCCTTCATTGCACAGGTCCGGCGGACGAGGGTAGGCAGCTGGTGTGTACCCAGCTGCCTCTCTATAGGTAGGAGCTCGGCGGCCACCTTCCGCCGGGCGGACCGTTGAGGCGGCTATCTAAGGGGAATAGCTTAGCACGATCCCTTGCCGCCCCAACACTACGGTCTGTCGGTACACCGTGGGGTTTTAGTCCATGCACGGACATAACTCATCCTCTCCCCCTTAAGGGTGGGTATCCATAAGGGATTTCCCCACGTAAAAAAAAAGCATTGTCATATTTCCCTAAGAATCAGTTTTGACTGGTACTTGATCTAATTTTGTTATCCACAAGCAATTAAACATCCAAATCAGTGTCATGTTTTATAGCATACTAATAGGAATCTGTTCAAAAAATTATTATATAATTTTATACCATAAGATATAATCACAAGTTATGTTACAAATATGAACAAATTAGTGCATTGTAAATTATTCTCGCGTACTTGAACGGCACGTTACATAGTGAAGTTTCAAGGAATCCTTTTTTATGTTTTTTCTACTTCGACATTGTGAGAAATTTAAGTGATAATGCATTATTGGCAGCGTGTTACACACTGTGACGTTC
>JACEII010000003.1:883244-952941 GCA_014332785.1 Antheraea mylitta
GATTCAAGTCTACTCTCGAACCTACTAGCATAGTATCAATTTTCCTTCGATTAAAACTCTTGACGATCACAACTTAGCTAAAGAACTGTGTTTGAATTTATTTGATCCTTAGAAGAAATCCTATCATTTCATAACATAAAATTCTAAATGATTAGATATTACAACAAGCGTGTAATAAAACAAACTTCTCTGCCGCGTCTCAGACATATTGAACTCATTTTCATGCGATTATCATTAATACATTTATTCACGGGGAAGATGTAGGTGTATAATTTGTCAAGATTTTTTGTAAATTGGTTGAAATACTCGTATAACGAACTATTGGAAGTGTCGGAAAAGTCATGCCACCTAGAAGTTTTCATCGAAAACGCTGCTTAATCCTCTTGAGATATAACAAACCGTTGAGATAATAAACGACGCAGCTGAAGCCGCTAATCCAGCTAGTTTTATAAAATTATAAATGCTAATGATTTCTCATCACTCATATCTAACAAGAAAATAACAGATGTCGAAACATAACAATAACATTTATTAGATAGTTAAGTTCGGGAGCGCTGGGATTGTCTTTTTAAAAACTAATAGTCAATTTTAGACCGTTTATTACTATAATGTCGATTTTAGACAAAGGATTATACTTAAAACTAACTTGGTCGATTTTGAGACCTCTAGAACTACGTCTTAAGCCTACGAGAGACGATGCTAGACTCTCTCGAGAAACCTAAACTTGTTTCTCACCTCAGTTATTGTGGTATACTGACCTAGCGTCTAACTCCCATCCTGTTCGGAGAACACTAGGTAAGCTTAACGGAGTTTAGGCGTGTGTATGAAGTCTGTGTGAATATAACTAGATTATTTTCAAATTATCAAAGAAATGTTAAGTAGGTAGTTTGTTCGTATAGTTCTTTAGACTGATAACGATCATCTGTAATGAAATGTATAGTAGATAAATTAAATTAAATGAAGTAAAAAAAAGAAAAGTTAGCGTACTGTTTGTTCTTCGCATACAGTGTACCGGGAAATCCTCGAACAATAAGTACAGATATGGCTGTTGGTATTGTTTTTTAATACTGAGGTGTAATTTAAATAGCTACACTGTTGAAAAATCCGAGATGTAGATCGGAATTTGGCACACTTGTAAGTTTTTTCGCGAAAAAACTATATGCTTTTCGTTTATAACTCGACACTAGGTAGCGCTGTAGCATACTTTAAATATCAAATGGTCGGAATAAAAATTAATGTGCGCAAAAAATCGTATTATTTACTCGGAGAATACAATAAATGATAACAAATGTGTACAAAACCGTAGGTGCAGGTAGTCTAAATGAATGTAAGTCAAGATTATGTTTGTCCACAATGAACTCCGAAACTACGTAACCGATCTTCATGAAACGTTGGCATTTATGTATAATTAGTAGTCCGGTGAAGCTATTAAGACCTTGCTAGGTCAATAGCGTAGTCAGATCGAGAAAAAAAATGTATAATTAGATCCAAGTTGAGAGATAGGATAATTTATATTTCAATTAAAGACCTTAATATTTTTTAATTCACATGATTTTATTGTTGATGTTGATTATTGTTCTTAATTATAAGATTCATCAGTTTCAAACAGATGGCGCTTTAAATTGATTGGTTGACAGAAAACTGTAGGACCGATTGTTATAAATAAATGTCTCATAGATGGCGCCACGGTTTAATTTTAATTTTTTTTTTCAATTTCAGTTCAACATGTCATAAATGAGCCACAGCTACGTGTGACCGGGCCAACTAGTTTTAAATAAAAAAATGAAATATTTTACTACTGAACTGCCACCTTGCTACGATGAAAGATTAAGCGTAATAATAATAGAGGATTTATACATTTTTGTTTTCGTATTCATGAATCCAATAAGGCAGGAAAGCATCGAGAAGCAACATTCAGTAGGCAGGCGGCTATAAACAAAGCGAGTTCGCACTTTTACCACGACGAGGCCGAGGGTAGGAGAGTGCTCCGCAACATCAGCGCACATTTTATACAAACGATGACGTAAATACTCATTTGCAAGAACAATATCCGATATTGAGTGAGGCCTGTCTTGTGAAACATCTGGGTACACTGTCGGCACAATACATATAAGATTTTTTTGAATAAATAAATTGGATTAATTTTTTATAATAATATATATATATTGTCGTTACATACTCATTGTATACAGTTTCAATGGATCAGAACGCTTAATTTATAAACAACAAATATTAACAGCACTTAAAAGCTAATGAAACAATTATATGCCTTTGAATTTTGAAGCTTTCTTACTTTAATTTATAGTAACTTGGAAGGACAACTTGAATACCAAACATTTGACTGGTTAGGTTCTGGTATGTGGATTGTAATTTTGTCTTATATATGTATTTTCTATAAGTGTATACAGTAGTTAAATAGCGTTTTAGTAACCCAATATATTATGTTATTTGTGTACGCTGCGTATAGGATTTAGTCATTATCTAAAGTGATTTTGAAACGATGGTCTAGTTGACAGCGTCTCGGACACGGAGTTCCAAACAACTGTTGTTCCAGTACAAGTACATAAGAGCCAGTCTCCTCTAGGTTTAACGTATTTATCATCTTAGAATACATCGTTATTTAATTTTAGATTAGATTCTAGTCAAATGCTCGCTTATAAAGTGTAAAAGAAAACTATCACCCAGTGGCGACAGCCATTGAATGCTCGTATCTATATAGTTGATCCGCTTTTGTTATTAGATACTGTGCAAATATTATACCAAAATACAATTCATTTGTGTGAATTATGGAAGGAAAATATTATGAGAATAATTAAACGAGTAAAAAATGCCTTTATAATGGGCATATAGCATAGGAGCTGATGTAACTTGTGTCCACAGGAAGTGTACCTCTCATTCCCTTGCACGTGCTTCCCGATTGATGCTAAAGAGAAACAAATTTTGTCTGCAGCACTGTTACACATAAGTTGAATCTTGCAGCGACAAATAAAGTAATCAATCAACCGATGATTTCTTTATTGAACCATACGATTAAATAACTTGTGGACAAAGAAAGAACAGGAAATTTGTCGGTTTATGGCTTTTTCAGAACATCGTGGACTCTAAATATTTACAAGCTTTGTTCAAATAGCTACTGACGGTGTGTTAAATAATTAATGGGATATGATATAATAGATCATGATTGTAAACTTCGATATTATGCGTAGATTACTTAAGAGAACTATTAACGTATGGAATTAAAAACAGTTTCAGTAGACGATGGCTGGCAGTGTACGGAACGCGTTCATGTTTATTCACTGGGTCGCTTGAACCCCGCAACCGATGTATTTATTGGTTTGCAACCGACCGGGTAACTACGTGAAATTTAGCGCAAACCCGCGTACTGAAAATCCGTCTTACATTTTATAACATTATGTAGATTCGGTTAAAGTTATGGAAATTCATATAACTAGACGAAGATATTATATATAGGCCTTGAAAGAAATCCGGAGTGTTTATGTTATATCTATTGTATATCGTATCGGTTATATTTCGAATAAGCCTTTGCCCGCGACTTCGTTCGCGTGGAATAGACACTTTGGGCTAACGCTAAAACAAAGCAGAAGCTATCACGAGAAAATTATATGATTTTTAAACAACCTCCATTGTTGCTCCACTCATATTGATCTTAGCGTGATGATATATAATCCTATAACCATCCTCGATAAAAAATAAATAAGCTATATAACATTGAAAGAGAATTTTTCTAATCCTACCAGTAGTTTCTGAGATTACCCTCTACAACGTCACAAACTCACAAAATTACAAACTTTACCACTTTATAATATTAGTATAGATGTATTTGAGTGAATCTTAAGGTCACACAAAAAAAAAACTATCGGATATGCGTCGATGACTGTTCTTTCAAATGCTACAATGAGTTACGAAGCAGTATGCTAATAGAGTATTTTTCTAATACTATTAGTTACCACACTCGAGTAGGAATTCTGTTCCCAAATATTATACCGGCGTGTCTCTACAAGTACATTTTAAAGCCAGTTCTATTTCTAGGCTTAGCGCTCTTCGTTTACACTATGATCACTTTTCTTTTTTATTCGTTTTTCGCAATCAAGCTTCTTATGATTAGTACTGTCATTGTCGAGTTGGTAAGGATATTACAAGTATCTTGCTATCATTTTAATGTTCTAACAAGGCGGTGGTCGTCTTGTTACAACTTTCCACGGACTTTTTATAGCAAGGCAGTATTTATACTCCGTGGTATTATTTCCCATCCACTACACTTGTGAATAATAACCAAACTATATTATGTAAAATACCACCAATATCACAAAATACAGAGCCAAATAGCATAAGATTATAGATAAAAAATAAAATCCACTAGATGACATTCCAAGATCCTGCTAAAAGATACTATTTTTAAATTGTGAATTTTCGACATCACCAAGATTACATTGATTATAATTATACAATCCAATTGTTTGAAGAAGGAATGAAAAAAATATAAAGGTATATTAAAAAGATCGGGAGTTCATAAATATAGAAGTAAACTTTATTAATTAAAATTTTTAATAAGAATTACTTAATTCAAGGCTTAAAAAAATCCAAACCAAAAAAGGGTCCTTTATTACAGCTCCGGCCGTAAGTTCTAATGGATGCAATAAGTTGACACAAGTTAGCACCTCTCGTTGAGGCAGTGCGGCCGCACCACTAATGTAGATAAATTGATCGCCTCAATCCTTTACTGGATTAATTTATGGTAATATGTTCAGATCGAGATAGCCGGTCCAGAGTTACGATTAAACAGTTTTTATGTAAATCCGCCATCTTTGTTCAAGGCAGTGGGTATTTTTGCGAGCGGTCGACCACCGTCTAATTAATAAGCGATTACTCTTTGTAAAGTAATTTAATTTATTAAGTTATTAGCCATAACTTATTTTTTGTGTTACTAAACATGTACTCCGTATCGGATGAATTTTCAAAAACCATTTCACATTTACATTTTTTTTCCTATTCTAGAGAAACCTTTATGTAAGGCTCCTGCTTTCATAAGAGCTTATACTCTTATATTATGCCAGTTTCTTCAAGAGTTCTTGACCTCAATTAGGTCACTGTTGATCTTAATGTCCACCTATCTATAAGGATCTTTTATGCATATCGGATATAACATCGGATACCGACCTTCCCTCCCCTTCGCCATTCCACCTCTCCTCCAAACACAGGCTGCTGTTACAAGTGTCTATGGACGGTGGTGATCACTTAGCAACAGGTGACCTTCCCGCTCGTTTGCCTCGTATGTTATAAACAAAAGAAAAAAGGATCTATACATAGATAGGCAAAAATAATAATTCACTTCAGTATCTTTTTCTCTTCTGATTGACAACCATTTTTTTTTTGTTTAAAAGCTATTGACGAGCTCAAGTATTAGCGATTAAAAAAATAATATAAATAATAAAATAAATAGTTTTATACCTACCTACGTTCAAATAACAAATGAGAAAATTGATACAATTCAAGATACTGATTAGATTGTGCGTTGTGAAATTCCCAACAACAGATATTTAATCATGATCATGATGAAATTTTGTAGTAGGCGAACTCTAGTCTTACTAATTTGACCAGTGCCTGACAATGATATTAGAAATATTTCTAAGATCATTGAGTGTTTGTATGTCAAATAGTATTAAGAATTCTATTACCTAAATTACTTCATATTGCACTATATTTTTTAGTCAGAAACATGCTAATGCTCGCCAGTTAGTTCTTCTAAGCATTATAAGATATTTCCTGGGAAGTACCTATTTTATATAGGCATCTTTTCACTTCCTAGCTTTTATTTTTTGAACTATAATTCTGTCATGACTTCCCAGACCTTAATAACCAATTACTGGATAAATTCTACCAACCGTGTATAATATATTGCATTATCATTATTAGAGTGGGATACAATTAAACAAATGTTTGAGTATATCGCGTAATCGTGTGAATTGGACCACCGAACGCGTGCTAATCACGAGCCGTGCTATACGCGGTTCCAGGACACACCGCGTGCCGGCGCGCCGCGGAGTGGCTTTAATGTGATGGGTTTTGCTTCAAACCGCATTAATACATTATGTTGGTGAAAAGAGAACCTTTATTACACCACTCTTGAGTCAAGCGAGTCACTGAACCATCACCGCTTCCAATTTTATAAATAACTTGCTGACAGGCTACGGCTTACTGTGACTCAGTTATTACATGTTGAATTAAAACGATGATAAACTTCCCTTATTGAAAACTAATCCCTGTAACTTTTTTTTCTAATTGTTTACGCTATTGACCCGCCAAGGTCTTAACAACTTCACCGAACTACTAAGGCGAGCGCTTGCGGCACTCAGCCGATACTATTTGGGCAACTACCTCAAGGGTGCACGGTACACCTCGACTCGGGCTTTTGCCTGATACGTGCAATTCGTGATCTATCTGAGCTGACCTAAGCTAACTATTCATACATATATGAGTTGTCGGAGCATATATGTGTACCAAGCATACGTACCTCAACAACTCTTATATATATTTCGTATCGGATAATTTTCCAAACATTTCAGTTCGATAAGGGAAAGAAACAAAACCCTTCCACTTTCATGTGTAAACGTGTATGCGTACAAGTGCGTGGGGGTGATATGTGTACTGTTGCAGTGTTGTAAGATTTTGTGTGAGTGTATCGCGGGAGCAGCGCACTAAAGGGCTCCACGTCGAGGAAACGGACCTAGGCTTGAGCCGCTGTTGAGAGGGGCCTAATCTAGTGTAAACCCTGTCACCATTTATGAGATATCTATAACAGTAAGTCTTATAGTTATCTGTCAACAAACTAATTTAAAACGCCATCTGTTATAGACTGATGAAAGCTACAATTAATAACAATGTAAATGTTGATTACATTTACAATCGTTTCATTTGTAATTTAAAAATACTGAGGCCATTAATTTAAATATAAATTATCCTATTTCTAATTATCTCAAGCCGGATCAAATTATGCATAAACGCCAATTTTCATGAAGATTAGTGGAGTAGGTTCGGAGATCATAGTGAACAAATAACATGAAACTAGATTTTCATATAAGACAATTATGGTTGATTTAGGGAAACAGTTTAATTTCATTTGTTTCTTTTTCATAACTATATGAAAAGATACAAAGGTGTTTCTGAAGTCAAGTATTTCAAACTCTTATTATTATATACGGAAAGTGTTTGTAGAACATTCATTTCCTGTCCTATTTCAAGCATAATTAATATACAAGTTATGTTAAGTTATTAATGCTATCTAAGTACGTGTAAATCCCGTAATTACAACGTCTATGATGCAGCAAACGTCGGGTATGTTAACTAGTATACTTCGCATTACAGGAATAACGTCGCAATAGTCGTTCATCATGCAGAATTCGAAGCCCTCTTGTTTCTTTATTGATCGATGTTTCTCAAAGTTTTAACTGAATTATTAAAAAAATTAAAACATAATAGAAATAATATACTTAAAAATTATTCTGATACCTAAAAAAAAGTTAAAGAAATATATTATTTCCCATAATTATGTCAATTGGATAAACAAACAGTTTAATATCATATTAGATCAATTAACAAAAAAAAACTCTAAACCTAACAGTGAATTCTCTGCAATTTAAGAACAAAGAGACATTACCTCGCTGTCCGACTCATGACCGAAGTATTTTATTTTAACGAATTCAGAAATATAAATCGATATTTTACTGGTGTAAACTATTGCAATGTCATAGTCTAATACATGGAAAAATAGAAACTAAAATTTAATATAATCCATTTTTAACAAGGAATGTATTCAAAATCAAGTAATAATCAGTTCTCAAACAAAATCTTTTAACCACACTTAATAAGTGATAGATCTAGAACAACAATCGATGACTATGTTATTCTGATCTTGAAATGCAATAGCTTTTTAATGCAGGTGCATAAAAATACATCACCTTCATCATCATTAACCTGTAAGAGACCTGTAGCAGGATCATAGGCCTCAAGAAGAAGAAAGGTATGGACATAATCACCGCGGCAGCTTACGACGTATTCGCGATTTTAATCATAGAATAATCCACAGTTTTCTATTGTTTCTACGATGGTACTACAATAACATCTGTTAGGTTCAGGTTTCTTTACGATTTTTCTTCACCTTCTGCCAATTTAGATTAGTAAATATACATGAATTCCGAGAAATTCGTTGTTACATGCCGCTTGCCGGGGTTCGAGCCGGATATCCGATTGATACACCACCGGATAAACGACAAACGTACATCAGTATTTAAATAAAATAAAATTACATAATTTTGCTAATACAGCTTTACCTCAATGTATGAAGTGACAGTTAAAAAATAATAGTCTAGCTGTAGCATAAATTTCAATGTACCGTAATACTTTTAAATATGACCCGAACAGTCGTAGAATTCCGGCTGAGACATCTCGAGACACAAATACGATTGTTTATCGTTAATTTGAAAAAAAAAATAGCGACTAAACCATTATCGAAAGAGTTTCCGTTTAGATTATTTTAATTTATTTAAATTAATTAAGAAAAAAGTTGTTTCGTTGTAAATCTACTTTGACGTTATAATGGCTGAGACAATGCTATCGTGCTACGTGATATGCCGCCTCTCACACTAATACCATTCTATTGGGACTCTTTATTAATTCTTCCGGCGGTTATTGCTTTTTTATAGTGAAATAGGAATAAAGATTAACAATCAAATTCTACATATAGCTAATTATAAGGCACATATGTTATTTGACTTCGGACAATAAATAACGATGTTTATAATGTTTGTCAAATTTTTGAATTAATCCCGTTATCTGAGGAATTTATTGTTGTTGTGTATATCAGTGTTTGTCTGAAATATTAATGAACTTGTAACTCACTACACGTAAACACCCAAGTTGCGATATACGTTTCGTATATCCATTGCGACGTATCGGCCACCTGTAGTACCAAATGACAGTACGAAAAAATCAGTAAGCATCACCATCATGGGATAGTGAGAACCACCTCAAATATTGAATCGATTTGAAGACTATTGATTCAGACTTTAAGACTCATTTTTAAGCTAGGTTTTAGATTAACTCGATAAATACGAGCATGTCCGTCGCCCTGGTTGTTAAACTGCATAAGCTTATGTAATGATAGAGCATTGTGCCGATGCGACTCCCGCAGTCCGTCTGGGGGATCTAATACCCACTCCTATTTGAAGGATCTATCATCTTAACCCCTCAAACCGCAGTTGGGGCGCCTTAGGATGGTCCAATACTATCTAGGGAGCAGACTTAGTGCCGATCAAGAGGTTCCTGTTCTTCCGGCCAAAATGTGTAAAAAGGGTGTTAGTCCGTGCAAATTGGACATAACCCAAGCTGGGGTGTAAGGGGTGTCGAGTAACATCTTAAGACTTGAGACACACAAGCCAACCTCACCTGCACGTGGTGCACCCTGCTGAATAACGAACGAGGCAATGGCGATAGCGGGGTGGTAGGGTTTTACAGCCCGACTGGGTCGCAACCACCTTGTACATGGCGAAAAAGCCCGTCATAGTGACTCGCTTCTGCGCGTCGCGTTTCGGGATCAGCCTGTGCATATCCAGCACCGGGTGACTTTCGTCATTATGACTGGCATGACAGCGGCGACCGGCGATGGATAATCTGTCTATCGGTGGTTGCTGATGTTTCTGGATTGTACTATGCTTAACATCAGGCATAGTGCAGTCACTTTGTCGTATTAAATAAAAAAAATGGTAGTGGGATGGTATCCGTTAGGGATCTCCCCATGTAAAAAAACAAAGGTCTTAGATTAGGTTTTAATAGCTTACATTCTATTATACTATCTCACACCTCGGTTTTAGACTGAATATAAGTTAAATGTAATCTTTTAATATTAAAGAGTCTTATATGAATCGACACATAATTAACTCTTTGTAATAAGTATAGTATATTAGAAAACTTTGAGTATCGCTTGACGCAAATGTCAATTTATAAACCGACATTGTATGAGTGCGTGCGAAGACCATATTTATTATCTGCTGCGAAGGGCGAGGGGCGAGGTGTGCGGGGTGGGGCGTAAGGGGTAAGCAGGGGTAATTAAAACCGGGTTGCATGCAACTTTACCGCGGTCACCCTTCCGACGTCGTTTCCTTTTATAGAAAAGTTGAGGCAACTTGACAGTCCTGCAGTATGGAGTTACTGGTTTTATTTATTATTATTATCATGGTGACGAGGAAGTCAGTGGCAGGGTGGAGAAGCCATGACAATTGTCGACAGTAACTGGAGTTAAAAAATCGAGGCAGTCACGAGGACTGCCGAGAGAAGTGAAAACTCATACCAATGAAATAACTGTGTTCTTTTTTGAATTTTCAAATTTATTATTAACATTAGTCCGGTTTTTACATATATTGACACTCTACACACTAATTATATACATTTTTATTAATTAATCAAGAATAAAATGGGCTACAAAATTTAAATATTAGTTATACACAGGCCGCTATACTAAGCTTCGCTAATCTGACGCAAGCGAAATACGGTAGGTCAAAGTTACTAGCATTTATTATAAGTATATAATAAGTTTATGTTCTGTCAAAAGTATCGATCGAGGTGCCTAAAGAAGATTTCGCTACGAAAAAACCATTATTTTATTTGGTATAGGGTTTCGTATAATTAGTATTAATTAAATCAGGACCAGCTGTGATGGTGCACCTGCTGGATGATAAAAAGAAGAAAGTCTTTTTATTATCGCGTACAATTGGACAGCGACTACCGCACATGAGGTGAAAATTTGTTATGTGATTTAGTTTCAGTGCGTCACGTGTCGAAGAGAGTTTGCTTTTGTGAAGTTTCTACTTTGGAACTGCTATTGGTAGCTACGAAAATAAGTTACTTTGTAAAAAAAGTAAATATGTGGGATATCTTGTACAAATAACCACTACAATCTAATCATACGCCATACACGCAATAGACCAATGATTGAAAATGATCACGTCTATTTACTTAATGTTGATTTTACAAAGAAATTTGAATTATTATTAATTATAATCACTACATATTATAAAACAAAGACTTCACCGCGTCCGTCTGTCTGTTCGTGATAAACTATAAAACTACTTAGCAAATTTTCATGCTGTTTCCATTTATAGATAGACTGATTCACGAGGTAGATTTATTATAGGTGCATAATTTATCAAGATTCTTTGTAAACTCGTTGAAATAGGACGATAATTGTTGTAAGTATTGGAAAAAGTCTAGCCGCACGGGAGCTTTCGACGAAAACGCTCCCTGATAATTCCTTTGAGATATAAACATAACAATTGAGCTTATAAACGACTAAGACGAAGTCGCGGGAATCAACTACTAATTACTATGTAAAGGTTTTTTTTCTTTATTCAACATGGCACCCCAGTGATTACCATTAAGCTAAAGTATGTGCATAACCAATCATAACAAATTTTAGCGGCTTTTAATACGATACGTAACCAACCAGTAAAGCAATCTTGTTTCTTCGGATGTCGGGAATAAATAAATAAACCGCTTTTTGAGTGCTGATCTTACAGCATGTTACGAGTACATAATGTCGTTATTTGGTAAATATTTTCTACAATATGTCACTATTTGGTGTAGGGATGATCCATATTCATTGATGTTGAAGAAACATCGATGTTTAGCTGAAAAACATCGATGTTTTGATTTCGATAATATCTTCGTTTTGAAAACGTTGCGTGTACTAGCTAGGCACTAGAAAATTATCAAATTTGTAAGCCTTACGAATAGTTTTTCATTAAATGACCTTTTTTTTCGTCGCTGACCTCTGTTTTTACAGACAATTTTATTTGCTGGCAAATATCGATATTTATCGTACATCCATGCTATTGAATCGATGTCAACATCGATGTTTTTCTAATATCGCTCATTCCTAATTTGATGATGACTTTGCTTTTATTGAATACTAGCTGTGCTCGCGACTCCGTCCGCGTAGAACCTAAGATAAAAACATTGATTAATAAAGTTATCCGTATGTACTAAATCCATTTACTTAGCTACTTTTCTCTCGTAATTAAGTCGCGTCGTCATTAAAATTACAATAACTTTTGATAGAGTAAACAGATTTTAATGAAACCAAAATTAAATGTTTTTTTAACTTTATTTTTGGCAATCAACCGTTCAGATTATTACTGCCATTGTCACGTAGTCAATAATATTACAAGCTTCGTACGATTATTTCAATATCAAGCGTCGTGTGAATCAACATTCTAACAAGATGGTGGCTCCCTTGTTAGAACCTTCCATGGAGTTTTTGTGGCATCTCAGAATTGCATGCTCCGTGGTATTATTTTTCATTCACTTCACTTATGCATAATAAACTAACCATATTACATAAAACACCACCAACTTTATACAATATAGAGTCAAGTAACACAAGATTATGAATAAAATATAAAATCCACTACATGACAGACTGAAATCCCGCCAAAAACTCCAATTAAATGTTACTCGAAGATATGCTTTATGATTTTCTTGAGGGTTTATCGTGAACGTAAATCTTTAGCAGCGATGCTGACGTTTCTGAAAATAACTGAAATGTATTTTGTTATTTCAAGTTTTTTTTTTATATATCATATAGTAGGTAAACGAATAGGCGGGTCACCTGTTGTTAAGCGATCACCACCGTCCATAGGCACTAGCAACCCCAGAGGAGTTATAAGTGCCTTGCCAGCCTGTGTTTGGGAAAATGGAGAGGGGTTAGAGGAGAGGGAAAGGGAGAGGAACGGGGAGGGGAGATGGGTTTCCGGCGCTCTCACTTACCGAACGAAACGCAACAATGCAAGCACTGTTACTTCACGTCGGTTTTCTGTAAGCGGGTGGTGCTACCCCGGACGATCCGACCCAATCATGCTGAAACCAGTAATAGCTTCAGCGTGGCTCTACCACCTACAAAAGATACCTGCAACATTTTGTTTTCGAACAAGTAATTTAGTTAGTAGTGGTAGAGCCACGCTGAAGCTATTATTGGTTTCAGCCTGAATGGGTCGGCTCGTTCGGGGTAGCACCACCCTCTCACAGAAAACCGACGTGAAGCAACAGTGCTTACATTGTTGCGTTTCGTTCGGTCAGTGAGAGCGCCGGAGACCCATCTCCCCTACCCTCCCTTCTCCTCTTCCTTCTTCTCCCCCTTTCTGTCCATTCCCACAAACACAGGCTGGCAACGCACTTGCGACTCCTCTGAGGTTACTAGTGTCTATGGACGGCGGTGATCGCTTAACAACAGGTGACCCGCATGTACGTTTGCTTCCTATATGACATAAAAAAAAAACAATCGGATACACACTAACAGACACGATGAAAATTTTCTAACCTGAATATTTCATTTCTGTCTAAGTAGAGTCAATACAGCTTAAATCTTCCTTTTTCCTACTATTAGATGTCATTCTAGTATTTACATTTTTTAAATATTATACAGTTCCTCACACAATTCATTGACAATTTCTTTCATATTCCTTCACTCCTATTGTATTCGTCTATTTTCGTATTTAGAGTTTTTAGCTCTTAAATTTAGTTAGACTTATATTCCTCTTCAGGACATGACCATATTATTCTTCAATTACTCTGTTGTTACTATTATTTTCATTTTTTTGGATTGGATTGGATATACTGTGAATTTACCACAATATGTTCTTGTTTGATATATCCATCGTTGTAAATGCGAAGCGCATATTATTAATCCAGCTCATATACATACAATACTTGTATATATGTGAGTATATATTATATTAAATTTTTAATAATCTGTCCATACTATAAATGCGTAAAATGAATATCAATAACACTGATTCTATATAAATCAATTCTGTAGAAGGAATTGTTTCATAAAATTGTATACATTGACAAATTTCAAGTTTCATTTCAAATTATTGTATTTATTATTTGATTAATCGTATTATGCTTTTTAGGTCTTACTTTACACCTAAAGGTCTTGGACAGTTTATTTTTATTAAAATGAATAGTTTGTAAGACGAGTAATTGTCTATTTCAAATGTTTACAGTAATGAAACTGCATTTCTACATTTTCTATTACCTATGTGTTTATTATTTAAGATGATAAATAATAAAATATTTTACCGTTTTTAAACACGGATAAATGAAAACAATTAACCCAGTGAACATTTTTAAATATTATTAGATCTCGAAGTTATTCTGAACGTTATGTATTTTAAATATACACAGATAATTTGCAAAAGAAATGTGTATGTACTAGCAATTGCATACGATTCCCATAGAACTTTTCTTTTTTTCTTTATTTTTGGCTATCGATCTTTCAGATTATTACTACTATTGTTGCGTAGTGAATAATATTACAAGCGTTGTGCGATCATTTCAATATTAAAGCATCGTGTGAATGAATATTCTAACAAGATGGCGGATCCCTTGTTAGAACCTTCCAGGGAGTTTTTGTGGCATCTCAGAATTTCATGCTCCGTGGTATTATTTCCCACTCACTACACTTATGTAAAATAAACTAACTATATTACGTAAAACATCACCAAATTTACACAATATAGAGTCAAATTACATAAGATTATGAATAAAATTGAAAATACACTACATGACAGACTAAAATCCCGCCCAAAAATATCCCAACTTTATTTTTGGCAATCAATCTTTCAAATTATTACTGCCGTTGTCGCGTAGTCAATAATTAGTAGTCCAGTGAAGCTGTAAAGACCTTGCTAGGTCAATAGCGTAGTCAGTTCGAGAAAAAAAAAGGTCAATAATATCACAAGCGTCGTGTAATCACTTCAATATTGCGTCGTGTGAGTCAATATTCTAACAAGATGGTGGATCCCTTGTTAGAACCTTCTAGGGAGTTTTTGTGGCATCTCAGTATTTCATGCTCCGTGGTATTGTTTTCCATTCACTCCACTTATGCAAAATAAACCAACTATATAACGTAAAACACCACCAAATTTACAAAATATAGAGTCAAATAAAACAAGATTATTAATAAAATATAAAATCCACTACATGACAGACTAAAATCCCGCCAAAAAAAACCCATAGACTTTATTGGTTATGCCAATAAGATAATGTTTTAAGAAGCTCAGCGACTTGTAAAAACTTACATTCTTAATTAACTAAAATGAATTAATTATCAACCAATCAATTCTCACTTTTCTTTATGTAGACTATTAATTCGTGGTTGGAACTCAGTCGCAAAGCAAATTTTCATAGTTAGATTTAATCTTCACATTTTTTGTCGAGTTCTGGGAATATGGTAGAAATCTAGCAAGGCTTCATCGGAAGTAGGTAATTTTTTGAAAGTTGGAAAAAAATCTGGCAACTTCTGGCTTAAATTAAAAGTAACAACATTATATGGTCGTTCTCAAAAAAACTTCATATACGTTAGTTATTATCTTGATATAATGAATATTTATATAAATTTAATTTTTATATTCGACTATAAAATAAATAATTAAAAGGAAATTAATGTCAATAATTTCGTTTATGTGAAGGCAGGTGATTGCTAATCCGCAAACATCACTTCTGACGTTCCCCGATGTAGATTGCACGCAAAAGATGCCCATGGGACTGTATAATTTCAAACCATAAAACGAAATCTCACTGATGACAGATACATCGTTCGTTATCGTTAATAACTTATTTTTATGATCCTAAATTATATATAGATTTATAATTGTATGCACACAAAGAAGAGGAAGGCGATGAATTATAAACTTTATTATTAAAAACGTAAGGTTTCTGTACTTTCAAAGCGATGGTAAGAAATATTTTGCTTTTTCAATTTGAATGAGTGATTCTTGATTGACTGTTTTGTTTGTCTGTCTGTATATCTGGTGCGTGACGTTGGAGGGCATTTGATATAAAAAAGTGCTTAATCTCTTGATATTTTGATGTGAAATAAATTATTATACTGATTCGGGTATTTAATTGGCGCTATTTGATTGACCCGTTATTTTTGTTTAATTCTGAAACAAATTATGTTGAATAGTAGATAAAAATCTCTCAATTGTTTAAGCTAGTAACTGCCTGTGAGTTTTATTGCGTTAATCTTTACCGATAGAATAAAGCTTAAGATATTGTTTTTGAACGTCCTATTCTTTGAAACTATAACCCAAATAGTAAAATTTCTTTTATATTTTAAAAGTTTATATATTGAAGGGCATTATACAGACCTCTAGCATCATATTAAGACCTTTGGGAGTAAATTGCAGGCCAAGGAACTATACTTAGTGAGAATGTAATAAGTTTATTGTAAGCTGTGTCCAGGTCTGGGATTCTGAGACAAATTACTCTTGACCGAATCTAAGCTTCTTAGAGACGTTGCATCGCTTTGCGTCCTCTACAGGATCTACGGAGAGTGCTCTGAAGAGCTGTTCCGACTGATACCTACTGCTGAGTTCCGTTACAAAACGACACGTCACGGACTGAAATGCCATCTGTACCATCTCGATGGTTGGAAGTCTTGTACTATGCACTTCACACGTTGGTTTTTTTTCTGCGTACATCAATTCTCTGGAATGAACTTAACGGACTATTACAATTTTCAATATTTCAAGAAACGAACCTACTTCGCAATCTCAAGGGCCGGGAATACATCTGTCATTCCGCTCGTGTCGCAAATGTCCATGGGCGTTGGTGTTCACTTACAATCAAGTTACCTGCATGTTCATTTGCGAACGCTAGAAGCAGCCCTGCAATGATGCAAAAACATCATATACAAGCCATAAAAAAAGTCATCGAATCTTCAATCGCTACGAAACGTCAGATTAAGTAGGTAAGTGTGCTCGAAACATAAACTTAGTACGTTACGTCCGAGGCGGCGGTTCTGCATTTAAACGGGGGTTCATAAATTTATGTTAATAAACCGATATATATAGCGGGGTCTCCGCCGCGGGGTCTGTGGGGTCCGGGGGGCATAAACGTATCGGTTTATTGACCTAGGCGCAGGTAGATCGTTGAGGCTATGAAATCAGTAATTTTTACATGACATTCTATGCCTTATATGGTTGGTCGGTGCACCTGAAATGAAACTTGTGCTAGTAGCTATGACAATGGAGAAAGAGTTGATAGTTACTCAATAAATCTATCCAGATGGCTTTGGAGGAAGTAACTTTATGCTCCCTAAAACCGTATAGCTTTCCAACAGCTTTTGTAGAATGTCATTATAATTTGCTCTTATCAACATAATACTTTTTTAAACCGCAGTTTCAAAATCAATCATAACGTCTAGTTATTCTTTTATCAATTTTCAAATTTGAGAGACTTTAATTACCTCAGCTTTTAATTTCTTTATGCTCGACTTAGAAAACGGTTTAATATTTTAAAGCGTTATGTTTTTCTTACAATACTTTGACACATCGTTCCATTATATCTAACTCAATTTGTAGTTACAGAAATATGATTATTATTCTTGTTAATATTGTAAAAATGAATGATTTATCATATTGAATTTACCAACAATTAGAACCCTCTACAGGGCTACACATTTTGTTTTCAGTGAACCTGCCTTGATCTATTATCTCATAGATAAATAAAGACAATTTTAACAAGACAATAAATATTAATAGTTTTTATTATGAACAGCAGATTAAGTTAATAAAAATATAAAATACGCAGAAACCACAACCGACTCAGTAATTGATAAGTTTTTAACAAAAACAATAAGGCATTTTTGATAGAATGTACCTAAAAAAATTCCGTACACGTTTTTTTATGGAACAACTCTAATAGTCAATATAATTCTAACTTATAAATATTGAAACTGATGTTTTTATGTTATAAAAACCAATTAACTATATGCTTTATATTCGGCCTTTGACCACAAGCACTAAATTTTTTTTTGTATAATTGCGTATACCTACTCTTTTATAACTCATCTAAAACTGAGATACATTAACATCGAATTTTTCCATTATTACCTATACTAGAATTACAGTTTTTTTTCTCGAACTGACTACGCTATTGACCTAGCAAGGTTAACAGCTTCACCGGACTACTAAGGCGAGTGTTCAGGGAACTCAGCAGAATAAACTAGTGTTACAGAAAAAACATTAATAATAGTCTTATTGAATGATGTATCTTTTATAGTATTTAGATATAAGCAAGAATGCCTATGGGTATAGTATGCATAGAATCACTTCGTAAAACATTTTTTTTTTTTTTTTTATTGAAGCACGACAAAGTAACTGCACTATGCCTGATGGTAAGCATAGTACAATCCAAAAACAGTGGCGACCACCGAGAGACAGATTATCCATCGTTGGTCGCCGCTGTCATGCCGATCATAATGACGAAAGTCACCCGATACTGGATATGCACAGGCTGATCCCGAAACGCGACGCGCAGAAGCGAGTCACTAAGACGGGCTTTTTCGCCATGTACATGGTGGTTGCGACCCAGTCGGGCTGTAAAACCCTACCACCCCGCTATCGCCATTGCCTCGTTCGTTGATCAGCAGGGTGCACCACGTGCAGGTTAGGTTGGCTTGGGTGTCTCAAGTCTTAAGATGTTACCCGACACCCCAAAATTTATTTAGTATTTCAAGCAGGAAACACATTTCAGTTAACAAGTTGCACGGTGTATTTAAAATATATTTTATTGAAGTTAAGGCTTTATGAAGCCATTTTATCTCCATCATCAATACACTGAATACTGGTCTAGACTACATACCTATAGCTTAGTTTTGGGTTTTATAAAATCTATCTATACTAATATATAAAGCTGAAGAGCTTGTTTGTTTGATTGTATAGTTGAACGCGCTTATCTCAAGAACTACAGGTCCGATTCTTTCGGTGTTTTAGATAGCTCTTTATCGAGGAAGGTTTTGGGCTATATATCATTACGTTAAAACCAATAGGAGCGGAGCACCAATAAAGAGTGCCTCAAAATCGGGCTATTTTTTCCTTTTCAGAGCTTCCGCTACGTGTTCATGTTAGTATTATATACGTTGCCATGGTAACATGGTAACTTTCTATCGCAAATATTTTCAAAGTTTATTTTGTGTTCCTATTCAAAAAGTTTATTCTACGTTAGTTTTGTTCCCAATGTTGGATTTGTGATCTACTTCGTATTATAAAATAAGTATGAGTATGTAATATTAAAATAAATACTTTTTGATGAATGCGTATGTGTGAATGTGTACGAGTAATAACATATTTTTTAAATTATCGATTTAATTAAATATCGATATGTCTGTTTATTTGTTTGTTCCGTTCCGTTAGTTTAAAATTCCAGATATGTGGTTGATGATAAATTGTATCCCATTCGACACACTGTAAGTATTCACATATCTAATGTACACGATTCATATTACAGTAGATGATGGGCGTGTCGTAATTTAATTTACAAATCTAATCACAATTTTATATTTATTTAATATATTTAAAAACGCGTGCGAAGGCGCGAGTAACAGCTAGTACATATGATAAAAATGTAAATCTAATGTCTCTATCTTTTAGATTTTCGTGAATAAAATTGTTTTAGGCGTCTATATATTTAATACCTACAATTTCTCTAGGTATATAAATATAATGAAATCCTTAATTTTATAATAATTATTTTTGAAGTAATAACTTCTTTAGGCGCGTTGTGCGATATATTTTTTGCAGGAGATAAATGTAATTTCGCGCCATGACATGCTAGTAAGCGTGACAGATCGTATTGCGCCTGCGTGATATTTTATATTTGATATTTTGTATTGCGATTGAGTAGCTCATCAATGTTTCATTAATTAATAATCTGAATAAAAATGTATAAGAATATTATTCGGATCGCCAATAAATCTGAAAGAGACACCAATGATAATAATTTCAATATACATAATTCAAACTATAATTAAAAGAGAACTCAGTTTATATTCTATTGTTTTGATTTTTTACTTCAGTTGGATGTCCTTACGACTGCCTTATTTTTTTAAATTCTAAACTTATTCTATTGCACTCATCCGCCATGTTTGTTTACGCTCTCAGCTGATTTTCTTGTGAATAAAATTTGAACTTTACAAATTGTGTTTATTTTTATTTATTAATATTTGCATTTAATAAATGCTATATACTTAATTTATTTTTTTACAAATCATTTGACTTATATGTTAGATATTTTTGTATCTACTTATAGAAAATTATGGTGGATGAACTTGAAACTTAGCTATTATATATTGAGTTTAATTCATGACCAAGTTCTTCTGATATAAGATATAATAACGGACATAAGTATCAATATTTATATATATCGTAATATTGATATATTATAGTTATGGTATAGGTACAAGGTTAAAATTGAATTCTAAAGTAAACTAGACTCAGAGCCAATAGACTAAGTCTCTCTTAAATAATTAAGCATAATCAGATCATAAATATTATATTATAATATTCATTTTGTAAACTATGAAGTAACTGATCATTACTAACAGGTAAGTATATAACCTATTGTTATATAATTGACACCACGGTGGAGCCAATAAATCGCAGTTTTTCATATACGATGTGATGTACCTACACCATATCTTATTATTTACAGAACTCAACAATATAACTATTTTCTATTTTAAGAAATTGCATGTCCAAACGTCAATTAATAAGGCGCAAATTTGAATATAGTAAACCAAATATTTTAAAAAGACAATTTACTTTATAATTGAAGAACAAGATACAACCAAAATGATATTTCAGTTCTGTAAAATAATATGAACGATACAATTTCTAATCAGAATATTTTAATATGTAGGTACAAATAACATTCGTAACGAAAGTGAATTACCAACGCGGGAAAAAGGTAAAAAGCGGGAGGTGCGGTGGGCGGGGGGCGGGGCCACGTGTCGCCGCCCCGCGAGTGCGAGCGAGGGGGAGCGTGCGGCCGCGGGGGAGGGAGCGAGCGAGACGGCTGTACATGACGCGACCGGACACTGCAGAGTGCATGCCGCTGCAAGGTCACGTCATGCCGGTCTATGTGCGCTTTCGCAATGTTTTGACAATGGACTCTCATTTCTTCCGATGCCGTATTATAAATATATATAAATAACTGGTTTTCCTTTTTGATTTTTAGTCCTATGTACATAACAATATTTTTTGGACACTTTTAAAACTATTATTTTACAGAAAGCAACCTACAAAAGGAAAAGGGTTTTTTAAATTAAACATTTTTTTTTAAATTATTTGGGTACTTCAATGAGAATAAATTAATTTTATTATAAATGTAACATAATTTAGAAATAAATCCTAAATATTATGTGTAAATACGTGTGTATATGCAGTGCAAAAGGAGCAAGTGCATGTTATCGCAGTTGGACGTTTGATTGAGTGCGCTAGTACCGTTCGTGTCCGAGCAGCGCGCTAGTGTCGCCGGCGGCCGGCGATCGCACCGCGCGTCACTCCGGCCGCGGCCCGCGACGCGACCGCATCGCGTTACGTATCACCCTCCGTCACTCGTAAACAAACCACGAGACACGCGATAAACGGACCCGACTTGTTCACGTGTTGTGCCAAAATATTAAGTGTCCACTCCAACTTAGTGCCAGTTTATGTGAAGTGAACTCGTTTGCCAAGTTTAACCATTTATAATCGTCGTCAGGTCGAGACACCGCCGCTGTCCATCTGTTCAAATACGGTTGATTTGTTTAAGTTACCTATTGATGGATTGGAAAGAGGTTCAACGACATCGCACACGGTGTTTGATGTGTAAAAGAATTCTTTTCACGTATGCAGAAAACAAATAGTTGTTAGAAAACAAAGGAGCTGTACCCGAGGAACGGACGAGTGCCGTTGCTTGTTTAGGTGTTCTCCGCGACTGGTGGAATTGTTTTCATTGTCTGTCAACATTAGAATATTCATAGGAAAAGAAGGTGAGCATATTTCGTCTATGTGGATACGTGACAAACAGAACCTCTTGGGATATTGTGTACTTTGAATTTTTATGGCTTTTTAACGTTCAATACCACTGTTTTTTGTTTAATTTTCTTAGCTAACGTGAATATTTATGGGTAGAACGTGATATTTGTATATAGTTTTATGATTTCGACAGGGTGAGTGGCAGGTAATATTGATGACGGACTCTTTCGAGTAAGATTAGCTCTTGTCCGAAATATCTTGACGGTGGGTTTCAAACTTCATGATAGCTTATTTTCTAAGCCTTAGATCTGAGTATGTATATCTATAAATATTGTAATATGTAAATACATTTTTCAAATTAATATCCGGTATTTAATTACACGATATTTAGGTTTTTTAAATGGTATCACATTGTTATAAATTAATACATCTTAAAGAAAGACGAATTGACCTGAGCTTCTGTTAAATATTACATAGTAACTGAACATTGACTGTAATAATTAAAATTATTTAATAATATATCAAGTTTTAAAATTTCCCAAAAAAAAAAAAGAAAAACTTTATTAAACATCTGAAAATAAAGTTTAAATTGTACTAAATTGATCTCAGCTAACTTTCCAATAGAGTTCACAAAAACTGAACATAAATAATACTTGAATACAATTATTTTTTGCATTCCTGTACAATGCAGTTCTCTTTCTTGTGTCAGTCGGCCATCTTTATTTTTGTGTAGCAATGCACACAGTTGTCATTTAAAAACACTTGGGTGCCGCGAGTGGCCCCAAACGTCTGCAACGCGTCTATGCCAGGAACTCGGGGGCGGGTGAAGAGGGCGGGGCAATGATAGAGAGGGATGGCACATCACCATAGACCTTATAGGAAATATTTTGAAAATGGAACTAGACATCATTTCCAATGTCATAGAAAAATTTTGAAAATGGAATTACGTATCATTTCTGATGGCAATAATTTTGTTTACACTCATTAAAACATACGTTATCAATTTAATTTAAATTAAATAAATGGTCATAATTTTAAAATATTTGTAATAACATTTAAAGGCAGATTAGATGCATTTAATAACTACGGTAATGGTGCGTGTAATATCAATTCACATAATTGAGACCTCTTATAAATTCTTTACTTATCTATTTTAAAAAAATAGTTTATTCGTATAAAAATTATATTTTAATTACGTTCTTCAATATATTATTATTAGTTATTCTTCAATATATTGTGTATAGTAGGCAAGTAACTGTATGTATTTCTTTGAAATTATGTGATTTATCTAAAACATAGGTATTCATTGTAATTTATTTTTATTACTTACGAAGCATTCGGCAGGATAGTGTTGTAAGTCTAACTGTATTTATAATTTACTAAAATTGCATTAGGTTTCTTGAAATCGAATAACCAACCGTTTTTTTTCTTCATTTCTTAATATTATATATTTAATAACGTTGAATGCTATATAGTTTAAATATTTACGATTGCATCTGTGAAATGTGTTAGCGGATGATATTTTATATTATTGATAATTTTCTTTACATACATTTTATTTAGATAATATAGATAATAATGTTCTATATAATGTAAAAAAAAATAAAAATTAAATTCTATATGCCGATAACACTGCCAATCATTAATAAAAATAATCGGAATTAGTCAAGTTGATAAAGTCATGACTAGCATCTGCCCGTGACTTCATTCGCGTGGAATAATTACTTAAGGGTAACACTAAAAGCCACGATTTTGAAATATTCTACGTTGATGCTCCGCTCCTGTTGGACTTAGCGTGATGATATAGCCTTCGTCGATAAATAAGATATCTATAACGCATAAAGAATTTTTCAAATCGGTCTACTGGACTCCTAAAATTAGCGCGTGCAAGCAAACAAACTCTACAGCTTTATATTAGTATGGAGAAATTCATGATCTTAATGAGTTATTTATAACATGCTACTTTATTTTTAAGATTTTTTGACACCTTTTTAACTTTATTAAAACGCATTAGAATATAAAGAATGATAATCAACTTGGATCGTTGTTGAAATGTTAACTGTATTTCTCGAATTTTATCAAACTGTTATTTATTAACTATTTTTCTATTCCTCATCATCGTCAGTGTTTAAAAGACTCATTACAGGGCCATGGACCTCTTTTTGCAGAAAGGTATGGACGTAATCATCAACCTATGGTGTATAAGTGTTTTCAGACTCATTAGAACAGTTTCATGTTTTCTCACATACAGTGCTACTACAAACGAAATCGAATTAAATTAGTAAATATACATGGAATCATAAAAATTCGTTAGTACATATCGGGATTCGAACCTGAGTACTTTGGATTGATATTTCACTGATATAATTTTTTAAAAGTGATATATTTAATTCATATAGATAAAGCGTATCACTACAAACAAATCATATGTTAAGTGATAATGTAGACAAAAATGGTCCACCTACAAAGAGGGGCTCTAAAATGTAGCTGCCTACAGGTGTTTGACGACAAACCAGAGTTGGTAGAGCACCGACTCATTAGATGATTCAAATCCATGTAGTTTAAAAGTGTCTTTTTTAAATGTGAAAATGACAGCTTTATACTAAATGTATATGGAAATATATATACTTACTAGAAAAAAAATACAAATGTTTTAAATTCTTTTGTTTGTTCCTGTTAATCTTCGAAACTGTTTAACCGATTTTGGCGGGTACTTTCTCTGGTATATAGCTGATGTTATAAGGAGTAACTTCGGCTACTTACACTGTAAGAAAATAATAGGGTTTTTCTGCGCAAGTGTAATAAACTTACGAAGCAATGTCCTGAAGCTTGCGCGTTCCACGCACACGTGTACCTACTTTGAAAAAAAAAAATTGTTAAATTTACTTACAGATGCAGACGCGGATGACTTATGTTGTCATAGATTTTAAAATCCAAAATCAGCTTAACTTATTTTACTTATGACTTAAATTCCTTGATAGAATTAAATTTTATTTTTAAATTCATTCTTATGTTGTAATTTGTGTTACCATCTTGCTTCGATTAGCGTGATATTTCATCATTTTTACTTGAAAATGATATCAATCAATTTTTTTTTTATTGTAGCACGGCAAAATGTGTGCACTATGCCTGATGGTAAACACAGTTCAATCCAAAAATAATAGCGACCACCAATTGACACACTATCCATCGCCGGTCGCCACTATCATGTCGGCCTGCAAAAAGCTGGATATGCACAGGCTGATCCCGAAGACGACCCGCAGAAGCGAATTACTATTACGGGCTTTTTCGCCATATACATGGTGGTTGCGACCCAGTCAGGCTGTAAAACCCTACCACCCCGTTTTCGCCATTGCCTCGTCCGTTATTTAGCAGGGTGCACCACGTGCAGGTGAGGTTGGCTTGGGTGTCTCAAGTCTTATGATGTTATTTGACACCTCTTAGACCCCCAATTTGTGCCACTGTGACAGGACCTAAACCTGGTGTGGTGTACGGTGGTTGAAATTTAATTGTGTTCGATTTTTTCATCCGAAGAGACACTCCCAATTGTATGTTCAAGTTGCAAATCTTTAATCAAAATCTAATCTTTGCATTACTTAATTGTTACGTCATTAACCGGTGAATTTGTGTTTATAATGTAAACGTAATTTAGAGTTTATGAATAGATAGTTCTATTAAAGGGTACTATTCTTTTTCTAACCTAATACTAAAGGAATGTGATTGTAAAAAAATATGCGTCTGAAAATTTATTGTATAAAACCCGTGGTTTCGATTTTGAAAACGACAAAATATTTGTTTAGAAGGTATATTAATAAAGGTTTTAAAGATTACCATATCTAATTATTTATTGCAAAGTCTCTTTGTACACAATATTTATTAATTAAATAGTATGACTAAATTCGATATCACAAAGATTTAACATACTTATTCAATTATGATAATTGAATTATGTAATACGGTTTGTATTCATGTTTAATATCTTAATAACTTTGTCACGTGATAGTATGTTTCGCTTGAAATATTAATAGTATATTATTTCAAACAATTATCGACGTCATTATACTGTTTAATATGTAATAATGTTTGTAAAATATAATAGTAATAGAATATACCTACTGATTGTCGTTTTTTTGTCTAACTTGCCCCCTATACTTTACCTAATATAACTAAACATACGGTAAACCGTAAATAGAAATTACAATGATTATTAAAAAAAAACAATCATATAAACTGGTTCAGTAATTTTCATATGTATAAAGATACTAATGGACAAACAGACATGTTGTATTTTATAAAGATAAGGATTTAAATTCTAAGACAATTGAAAACTCTAATTAAAAAATAATAATATTGAATGAGTTAACTGAATCGACAGTAAAAAGTACAATCTAATAAAAAAAATTTTTTTAGAAAGCGCCATTTTACGGGCACAATAACTGTATTCTTTTTTGCTATACATTTATTTATACAGAAACTGAAATATTCCCGGACAGTTAGTGTGGTCGATGCTAAAAATAATAAATTCAACAAACGGGCTTAACATATTTTAGCGATGAATTAATGGAATTCTCAATCACTCAACGTATTTTCGCTATAAACAGTCAATTTTATTTAAACAATAATTTTTCAACATATTTGACAAGATAAAATGTCGACAAAGAAAATTTATAGACGCCATATGTCCCGACATCTGCTACATAGGTAATAATATTCCATAACTTTTTGACATATTTACGATCATATTCACCCGTTTAATATTTTATGGTGTTTTTTGGGATTCCAAAATGATGTTATTCTGTTTAAGAAATGTGACGGGGCGGCCATTTTAAAAATTTGACACTTAACTTTTATAATAGATGCTCTATATTCATCGAGTTATTTTAAAATTGGAATAGTCGGGTTGCGTTCTATTGCTTTTAGTGATTCAAATTTGAACTTGGAATTCCATTTGAAAATAATTACATAATCACATTTTAAAATTAAAAATTGATTTTAAATAATATTAAATTTATACATAGAGGTTAAGTACCATAAATGAATTAACGTGGTTTGTTGAAATAGACATTTTATTATACAATTATTTATTGAAGTGAATACTTTTTAGCCCCGTTGAGCGATTTTAGTATGGAAAAACTTATGGGTTCGTCGACATGCTCTTGATGTACTTCGCTTACGACAGATTTTTTTTTTCTCGATCTGACTACGCTATTGACCTGGCAAGGTCTTAACAGCTTCACCGGACTAAACTAGCGACGCGATATATAGCGGTATATGTACATGTAATTTTGTATTGATCTTGAGCAGGTAGTCATATGTTTGGTTGATTACTAAGCTGTATAAAACATGAAAAACAGATTAATATTAATAATGTTAATTCATTAATTATGAGAATTAAATAATTGAGACTGTAATTGGTTTAAAAATTACAAAGGAACACACACTGTTATTTCATTGTTTTAAGTTTTCACTTCTATCTGCAGTCGTCTCGGCTCTTTTTTATTTATCAAAGTACGAGAACGTACTACCCTAATAGTGACCACCGAGCAATGCAAAAACAACCGACAATCCATCAGCAGTTGTCGCCGTCTTGGCGGCCTGCAAATCTCTCGGCAGTTGGACATACATTGGCTTATCCCGAACTTCTTTTTTTTCTCGGACTGACTACGCTATTGGCCTTGCAAAGCCTCTACAGCTTCACCGGACTACTAAGGCGAGCATTTACGGCACTCAGCCGACTTTGTTTGACAACTAGCTCAAGGGTGCACGGCACACCTCGGCTTGCACTATTGCCTGATACGTGCAATGCGCGACCTATCTGAGCTAACCTTTTATCCGGAACCGTAATGAACTAAAGAGAAGTTACTGGATTAACGTGTTTATCGCTGTATCTGTGGTGGTTTCCAGTCCACAACAAATACCTTACAACGCTATTTACTGAACATATATCGGTGGAACTTGAAAAGCGTCACGCTTAAATATTAATATTCACAATGAAGAAACTACTTGTTTGAAAATGTTGCTGTACATTATTATATGTTCTTATATTATAGGTACTATCTATTCGTAAGGAACTCGAACAGTTTTAAATGAAGATATCTATTTGTCTTTTTGTACGTATGCAGCTTATTTAAAAATGACTAGACCGATTTTAATGAATTTCGAAAAAAAAAATATTCCAATGTATTAACTAGTACATCTATAATGATATTATAATGAGGTAAAGTTTGTGAGTTTGTGACGTGACGTTATGACGTTGTAGGAGGTAATCTCAGTAACTACTGGTCCGATTTGAATAATTCTTTCAGTGTTATATAGCTCATTCATCGAGAATGGTTACAGGCTATATATCATCACGCTAAACCCAATAGGAACGGAGCACAGATGAAAAATGTTTCAAAATCGGGGTGTTTTTTCGCGTACTAGTGTTAGCAAAGTATCTATTCCACGCGAACCAAGTCGCGGGCAGAGGCTAATAAATTATAAAATATTAATAAAAATAATATGAAATGAAAATATAATTTACACGTATGTTTGAGAATTGTATATCTTGTTGATTAGAAATACTTATAATGCTATTTATAATTCAAGTCCTTTATAATGCTTTTTTGAGTTTCTTCTTAGCCACAATTGTACCTAAAGCTATGGAATATGCCAAATGTAGAAAATATATTAGCTGCTAATAAAGTGCAGCTGTTGAAAAACAACATATAATAAATTATACATGTAAAGAGTTACTAAAAGTTTCAATAATCTGTTATAATCGATTGGTTCCAAATGAGTCAGAAAAATAAATTATAATTAGGGCTGTTTATAAACAATTATAAATATAAATATTGAACGAATAAATTGAATATAAATTATATAAAGATTGTAACCTCAAATGCACTGACAAATGATAGCCAAGGAAGTGGAAACTGACTTTATAAGTCTCGTAATGCCACGTGCATTCTCACGTGTTCTTTTGTAGCAGGTGTTGTCGAATCTCTAATCCAATGGCCCAAAATATAACAACAAGTTGGATAGATATATAGCTTGAGGGTGGTAACTAGTTAGTCAAATATCCCTGTGCTAAGTTTGAATATCAAGCGATTATAGGTTAGTGGTAGCAACTTGAATCCTTGAAAAAGACCGGAGCGTTCAGTAAATGAAAACTTCGTGGCGAACCTATGTCATTTCCAAACTTTTTCTAAGCTGGCTTGGCTAAATACCTTGGAGTCGAAATCTAAAGTTCGCAACTTCTTATCTTTGCCATACCGTGAAGCTGTGGAACAATCTCCCGGCTAGTGTATTCCGGGTTCCCTCCTTCGTATAACATGGGGTCCTTCAAGCGTAACGTGAAGAGACATTTACGCAGGCCGGCATGACAGCGGCGACCGCCGAGGGATGGCGTGTCTCTTGGTGGTTGCCATTGTTTTTGGATTGTACTGTGCTCATCATCAGACACAGTGCAGTAACTTTGCTGTGCTACAATGAAAAAAAAAAACAGTTGCTAATTGGGCCTATAGGACTAAAACACCTGTGTATTCTGGCAGCTGCTCTTTAGAACCAGTTCTGAAATTATAAAAGGCTGCTAAGCCATCTTTATTTACCTAATTTCACGTTAAGTCTTCTAAATAATTCTTCCAGTTTTCAAGTTATTCTAGCTGGTAGCCAAATTCGGTCGTCGGCCTGTTTGTCTCTCCACTTATAATACATATAATGCATAATTAATTATTAGCCTCGTCTTAATGTTCTAAAATTGGCGTAAAACCTGCACCAATCTCTTAAAGAAACCTGTCGTTATGCAAACAAAATTTATGTTAAGTATTTCCTCTAAACAAATATATTATTTCAATTCTCATAGCCGTCAACTTACATAGCGATGCGTGACTGATTTAATGACATACCGGCAATTAGCAAACAAGATGGCGGTCCGCGCCCGCGCAACCAATGTCAATAACGACATAAATCATCCGCCATATTTATTTCGGCTGCTTAAGTAATATTTATTTTTATACGCATTATCACAACACTGGTGCGTGGACGGGTCTAAAAATATAATATTTAATAGTCTATTGATAATCTTAACTTAATATCAAACTTGACTAACATCACCTTTCTAATTATAATGAAATAATTTTGATCAAAACAGGTATAAAAATACTTTTAAAGATATAATAAACAACAGATCAGTTAAATAACTGCTTGTGTAACTTCTGCTTTCGTAGAACTTGTCACATTGCAATAATATTACCCATTTCCTGACCACCTTGTGTATCGGCCCACATTGCTCGGCAGAAACCTTTTAATTTCTCACCTCTTCATTCTTAACCTCTACTAATCATGTTCACTGAAAAGGATATTAGATCATAGATAATTGAAGAAAACAACGTTTAGCAAATTTTTGTTTTAATTATAACCCCATTATAAAGGCTCGATGTTTGACTGAGGCACATCACGTTCTTACCTATTTCAGCCACCTTTCGAAACGGTATCTTCCTGGTTGAAGGGTAAGGTTTACGATACACATTAAGATGCAATGTTATACATAATGGCATGCAATATTGCACACATTAACATGCATTATTGCACACATTGAGATGCAATATTGTACACATTGAAATGCAATGTTGCACCTTGCAATTGATGAGTAGTACTGCAATCTTATTAAAAACCTTAAAATTCACAATTTCCTTGGCTTTATATAAAAAAAAGACTATTTGTCCTGGAAAATAGTTTAAAATAAAAATAAAAAACAGAATAAAATCATTACCAGTTTTTGAGGATGTCTTTTTTTTATTTATTCTGTATACTTTCGATTGCGTTATCTCAAGTTGTATTTCAAATTTAACAAAAAGATTTCATATTACATTTGCAATTTCTTAGACAATCTGTCAGTTATTTTGGCGATGCATTATAGTTTAATCTGCTACGAACTTATATGTATTATAACCAATGTTGTCGTATTTGTAAACTCAAGCATTAAGTTATAAGTTTAACTAAATTTCACGTGTCACTATGTATATTAAGCATTAGTACGATTATTAAAAAAAATACTGCTACTATACGCTTATCCAGCTACACAAATAGAAAGTCTAATGCCTATTCTAGTAGTTACATTTACATCAGATTGAGTACACTTTAGGTACTGTAAGGGACACTGGTTTTTTTTTTCTTCGCCAGTCTAAGATAAAATTATGAGATTTAATAGCATGCCTGTATATTTATTTTACACTAGCCTCTGCCCGCGACTTCGTTCGCGTGGGATACGAATGGACTAACGCTAACACGCAGCGGCAGCTCTCGAGAGGAAAAAAGGTCCCTGATTTTTAAACATTCTTTATTGGTGCTCCGCTCCTATTGGTCCTAGCGTGATGATATATAGCTTACAGCCATTCTCGATAAATGAGCTATATAACGTTAAAAGAATTTTCACTCTTTAACTACAAACTTTTAAGTACAAACTTTACCTCTTTATAATATTAGTATAGATATTTACTTTGTACAAATACTCCATCAAATTATGTTTTTAAGCAAGTGCCGCTTGAATGATCCAAATGCATCAAAAAATATGTCAGTGTTGTTATTTGTTCGAGATACATCATTATGTATATGTATGTATATAGCATGTATCTATGTATGTTGCATAAACCTATATATGTATGGATAAGTTAATTTATCTTCTGTGATAGTGAGCAAGTCCGGATAGCTGTAAAAGCTCCGTAGAATAACTAAACTTTGAAAACTTAACATGTTATAATATTCAATAACTTTAGCAGTTCCTATGTGTTCAAAACTTATCTGCGCTACAGATGAAATTATGAGGACAGTATCTACTGCTCACTTTTTTTTTTGGAACTAACTACGCTATTAGCCCAGTAAGGCATTAACAGCTTCACCAGACTATAAGGCGAGCACTTAAGACTTAATTTTGACATCTAGTTCAAGGGCGCACGACACACCTCGGCTTGGGCTGTTGCTTAATTTATGCAATTTACGACCTGAGTTAACCTAAGTTACGGTACATTCATACGTATATAAGTTAATGAGATATATATGTTTACCAAGCATATATCCTCTTCTTAGGGGCACCCCGGCTGAGTTTGTGGCATATTTCGCTGATTTTGTTAACAGGATACTAGTTTATAGTGGCACTAGGGTTTATTACGGTTTTATAAGGTATTTATACTGATTCTATAATTGTTTTTAATGCAGTTACACTCAGAGCGGCTTACAAGTTCCGAAAAGCAAACGTATTCCGTTTTTGATAGAGGGCAGCACTTGTGGTTGTCTAAACTGCGTTCAGGTAAATTAGTGGATAGATGCATTCCATTTAATTAATAAAACTAATGTAGAAAAAGATTTGTGTTAACATATATTTAATATGGAAAATAAAAGTACGGGGCAGTGACTTTATTCTATACTAGCTGACCCGTGCAACTTCGTCTGCACCAAATGTACCCGATTAGGCCTCCCACGGCAGCAGCTCAAGCCTAGGTTCGATCCCTCGGTAGGGAGCCCTTGAATGCGTTGCTTGCGCGGTACGGTGACACACAAATATACATCACTGCTACAACACTACACGATCACCCCCACACACGTGCACGCCTACACGCTTACACATGAAAGTGGAAGGGTTTACTTTTTCCCTCATCGAACTGAAAAACTCTTAATTTTCCGATAATAAATATATGGAGGAGTTGTTGAGGCGTGTATGCTTGGTACACATATACGTTTCAACAACTCATACATATATGAATGGTTAGCTAGGTTAGCTAAGATAGGTCGCGATTTTGCATGCAACAGGCAACAGCCAAGCCGAGGTGTGCCGTGCACCCTTGAGCTGGTTGCCAAAATAAAATCGGCTGAGTGCCTTAAGCGCTCGCCTTAGTAGTCCGGTGAAGCTGTTAAGACCTTGCTGGATCAATAGCGTAGACATTTCGAAAAAAAAAAGTCTGCACCAAACCGGTTATTATCGGTTTCAGTTGTATTTTTAAACATGATAAATCTTAATAAACACAATTACAGCGACATCTACCGTTTCCAATTGTGAATCAACTATCCAGGAACTCAAATTTATACTAAGTTGATATCTGAGAATTATTTTATATTAAGTTTCAGACCTACTACATATTAGGTATAGTTTCGTTTAACAACTTTGTTGACGTTTCCTATGTATTTGATATTTTGGCTTAGAATTGTCAAATAGTCGGAGCGATTGACGTAACGGGGCGAAAGTTCGGAACCCAACGGTTTTTTTAGTTATTTGTTTTTTTTTTTTTTATGTAGCACAGGGTGATGACATGTAGCTTAAATTGTTATCCAATCCTATTACTATATATAGCATAAAGAAAAGTTACCAAAATTAATTAAGAATTTCATAAACTTGAAATTTTTAAATTTCGTCCGTTATTCTGGAGAACCCATTGTGTATTATGAGATAAAAAGTACCCTAGATGTAATCTTGTAATATTAGCTATCCCTGTGTCAAGTTTCGTCAAAATTGGTTCAGTACTTTCAGAGTGATACGTGTTCATAGGGACAGACAGACAAAAATTGTAAAAAAGATTATTTTTGGCTTCTATATCGATAACAAAGTCTACCCCAATTAAAATTTTCAAAAAATATTTTAATGTACAGATTTCGACTTGTTACAGTTTTATTATAGTATATAGATATATATTATAACTTATAAGTTAACAGTGATTATATCTTATGCTATCTAAGTATACCATTTGACATTTAGAAATCTCTAATGTCCATACCTAAATATTTTAGTTCGCATCCCGTCTGACGTGTCTTTTTTCTGAACCCAAAATGTCCGTCACTATTTGATTAACATAAATACGACATAAAGGTAGACTTAATTGACGCGTTTCACGATTTATTCGATACGTTACATAGACGTGAAATCAAATGGAATTTTTATTATAACTTTACTTGGACTAAACGAGTTTTTTGGTCTATCAATAAATTTATTGGTATCCCGTCATTCTGCCGTGGTAGTCCTCTGCCCGTATCATATACAATTATAGAGCACCTGAGTCGATCAAAGCAATTCCATTTGATATATATAATGGAGTTACTAATTTTCAGGCAATTGTTCGTATTTGGTTTGGATGAGAGACCGATTTTCCCACTTTTGTTTTTAAGATGTTGAAACCCAGCAATGCGGTAATTCATAAAATTGTTTATTAAAACCTACACACTTATACATAACATATTGATCAAATATGTTATTGTTATTCTCCCTCTGGCGTAATAAAAAAAATTAAACAAAAGATCTTAGATGTTAGTAACAATCAATTAATCTCTTTAACGCTAGAACATTCAAATTGTATCCAAGCCGTCTTTGATCAAATAGCGGCGTACCAATCATCGGGCTTCATATCGAAAACGATTGTATAAATATTGTGTAATCGAAAGAAAAAAATGTTCAATCAAAATTAGCGGGATCAGGAAATAAGGGAGAAACGTCTTCAATGTGGCAACACCGGCCGCAGCGGATTGTTGGCGCGAAAAAAAAACATGGCCGACAACCGTTCATCTGCGCTTATCGGATACAACTTGCATTCAAATTTGCCACTTATGACGAAATGGAATAAAGCGAACAGAATATTATAACCGATTGAAAAGTATATTTTTGTGATAGGACTTTGATCTCGATGGGTCGTAAATTCGTTCAATAATGTTTGTTGAATCGGATCATCTGTTTAAGAATGGCAAGTATATGTGTGTTTTCTATCATCCGCCGGCCAAATGTTGTTCGATTTCGCTAGTTAGCGTTGTTTTGACAGTCTCAATCGTTGCAGCTTCGTAATAATGCTGTCTACACTTCATTCATGCCGGTGAGTATAATACGTGTGGGTTTAAATTAGATCATTCTAAGCACTTGCATATGGAAAGTGTGTTCTATGGGAAAATGATGATACCGTTCTTGTAACGTGACTCATTCTATATATTTTTTTAATTCGATCTATTCTGAATGATAATTCCGCGGTGTGTTTGTTTTATTCTGTCAAAATTCCTTGTTGAAATTAATGTTCGAAACGAAAGATTTATAGTAATGAGCGAAGGAAAGTTTGTATAATTCGCCTTTGATTGAATTGGAGGCGAATTGTTTTTTTATATATTCTTTACATTTGTTAAAAAAATAATGAAAATTTGTGCTTTCGTTTAAATTCATGTACAGTCTTCGTTAATATTTTTGTTCCCTCTGAATATAAATACGAGTTTGCAAATAATAAAGTTAGATATTTAATACAAGACATAGTTAAAATATTATGATAGGTATAAAAAATTAGCATTCATTTATAATTAAGTTGTCTCGATTGTTATACATATTTTACAATATATTCGTAATAATAAATATACTTAAATTTGAGTTCTTCGTCGTACGCTCAGAGTGGTCAAATATGTTCATATAATCTTGAATCTAAAATATTTTGGTCACTTTTGGGTTAAACATTTTGAAAATTATCTTTAGAAATTATGTTGGCACTAATAAATTGATTGTACAACATTTGATGATAAGTCAGATATAGTCCAGGAGTCCCATACATAAACCAGATCGAGTTGCTAGCCAGTTCTTCTTGATGACTATGTTGTTTGTTCAAACCGGTAGTACCTTTGATGTTCATAAGTGCATATTTCGGGCCTTGATTGAATTAAGAATTTTTGATTTTGAGTGAAAAGCGATTGCTAAGAGATAAAGGTCCTGGTTTTGGATCTAGAATTTAGTCATAGTAAGGTAAGTTCAACTAGTTTTAACGGCGCACGTATATAAAAAAACACGATATATTGTAAACGGGGATCAAAACAATAGCGATAGTAAATCTCATCTGTAATCGATTTTGATGAATAGAAGCGATGACGTCAATGCATCTCGTTTCATGTAACAATTTGTTTCATAAAAACGACTTGTTATTGAGTTATCGATCGTTCATTTTGTGATCGAAATAGTTTCTTATCGTTGGTAGTAATTTTAGAATCAAGGTAACTGAAACAATTACATATACTGAAAAATGTATAAATTTTTATGTCTGTGTAATTAAATTATATACAGTGTAATCAGAGAACAGTGATGAGATTTATAAGGTAGTAGTAGTACTTGATACATCGAAGTAAGTCTCAATAGTGCGTTGTATTCTTTTGAAATGGTAACTTTTCAGGCGCGTTCAGCGGTATTTTAGACAGGAGATAAACGTATTGTTTCGCGTCAGCGACATGCTAGTAAGCGTGAATGTGCGTATTGCACTTGCGTCAGACTAGCGACGCGTTGTGTAGGAGCCTGTGTACATGTAATATTGATACGTTGTAGCTCATCATACGTTTGATTGATTAATGGACTTTATAAGAATGTATATAATTATTGTTCGGAGTGCCAATTGACGAGAAAACCATAGTAATGTTAATAATTTCAGTTTACAAATTTTGAATTTTAAATAATTCATATATTAATTAACTTACAAATTCAAAAGAGAACACAGTTTAAATTCCATTGTTTTGAGTTTGCACTTCTATCGACAGTCCATATGACTTTTTTTTTATTTCTGTTGACTCTTGATCCACAGCTTTCTTCTGGTTTCCTTTAATCTATTAAGGTCATACTGAACATTACTGATTACAATTATATTTCAAATCGTGGTGATCGAGTGGTTTGAGAGATTGAATATCTACCCGATGTCCGCAGATTCGGACCTGGCATGTATCAGCGAATTTTTTGGAATTCGCGTACATTTACAAATGTAAATCGGTAACACTATCGGCTGGCGGTGAAGGAAAACATCGGAAGAAAACCTGAACCTGAAAGATGTTCTTGAACCGTTCTGTATGTGGGAAAACATAGAAGTGATTCGCTTCTACGCGTTGCGTTTTGGGACTAGCCTGTGCGTATCCAGATTTTTGCAGGCTGGCATGATAGTGGCGATCGGCGATGGATAGTGTATCACTCGATGGTCGCTACTGTTTTTGGATTGTACTGTGCTTACCATCAGGCATAGTGCAGTCATTTTGCTGTGCTACAATAAAAAAAAATAGACCTGTGGATTTCTCAGAGTTTGAAATCACCAATACGTCATCAGCTGGCGTGGTGATTATACCCATACCTTCCTTCAGGCTCCTGCAGTGGGTCTCGTACAGGTTAACAATATTGATATCAACATCAGATCGAAGCTAATTGACCATGTGATATATTTGATGATAATAAATTGTTATACAGACAACATCTTTCCAACAACATCTTTGTAAGTGATTAGAGGCTACGTTGTACCCCCCTGCTGGAGCCTGAACACCCCCGCAGGGCGAGGGGGCCGCCCCACCCGTTTGTAATTAACCGAGGCCCATAAATTGACCGTAACTGTCATATAATATTGATTTAGCCCCGTGATTCCTTGCAGCTTCGGAGTTTTCCCTCCATCTAAAGCTTGAATGGGGAGGGGCGGTAGGAGACGTGTGGGAAGGAAAAATTAAAATATATTTTTGAGTGTGAAATTGAACAGTTCTACCTGCGTTAATAGTCCGTGCAAGGATTGGGAAGACGTCGCGCAACAAAACTGAGGGAGGAGTTCTAACAAGGCTACGAATTATGAAGAAAATCAAATACAAGACCTAGACGCTAAACGACTTATATTTAAAATCCGCTCTAAGCCTTTCTATACATATAATACTGACGACCAAGTAGTCCGGTGAAGCTGTTAAGACCTTGCTAGGTCGATAACTTAGTCAGTTTGAAAAAAATTCGTTATTACCATTTATAATAAACTAGTTACTACTCTTACAATCTGAACTAAAATCGTGTCTTTCAACGATATCTACGAACCCAAACTGGGTAGACAAGCATCGCTAATTTGTGATAACAATATATTTTACGATGGTACTTCCACTGTACAACCATGGAATAATCCACGTCAATTAAATTAATAATTATACATACAATAATATTAATTTTATGTCTGCATTTGCTGACCTATTTCGCAGTCGTCGAGCGACCGGCTCGCCTGTCAATCAATCATGGAACGAATCAGTCGCAAATTAATTTAAAGTGAATAAATTAGTGCTTTATTTTAATCATTTAAAACTATAAACAAACTTGTGAAATAAACGAGCAATGTGTATTGGACGGAAAAGTTAATTTTACAATTGTTAAGCTGTTACGCCATCGAAGGTCATAGGTTTGCAATCGAATGAAGGGGTCATCTTATTTTGTACAATTGCTCTCTTTATAATTAATGCAAACTTCAACTTTTAATCAGGTGTAAACAATGATCTTCGATGATTCTAGACAATGTCCTGTATTGTAATAACTGGGCATCAAGTCAACAGTATACAGCCACACTTATGCTTGCCTAATTTCGGAATTAGACGGTATATATATCCAGTAGCCAAGAAGAGTAAATCAGTGATTGCTGTTTAGATTTAAATATTTTTAGTTAAGTTAAAAATCCCTTAAACACCTATTGTTTCAAAAGGTATACTTAAGAAACTCCTAAGAGGTTTATTATGTAATCATCTTAAGCCACCTCGTCACTTGACATTAGGTGAGGTTGTCGTCAAAAATCGGCTAAGTGCCTTCATCCCTCGCCTCAATAGTTCGGTGAAGCTGTAAAGACCTTTCCAGGTCAACAGCGTTTACATTTCGAAAAAAAAAGTTGTCAAACGGTGATTCCCTCAAATAAAATCAAATAAACAACAGAGTATTACATTCCAAAGTCATTAAATTGAATTTCTTGGAATATAGCAACAAAACAAGAATAACTCATTTTTAGGATTAACGTAGTTAAATCTTAATGTAGTTAAAAATTAAAATGTTTTCCTGTAGGTATTCCATTGTCTTATGGTTTTTTTATCAATTTAGGCTATTTTATAACGTGTCTTTTGGACAGGAACGTAGGATCTAAGTTCCTAAAGTATTGCTAACAGTGCAAGGCGTATGACGCAATGAAACTCACAATGATGGTTTAATAAAACACCGATTGTTCTAAACAATAAACAATTCGATGTTAATTCTCCTTGCATCGACGCAATCACACCAAGATGACTGACAACTTGGAATACGAAATGTATTAAGCAATCTGACATATTTAGTCTGAAGTTGTTTTTGTTTCGTCTACATTTCCAATTAATATCGTGTATGTCCTATTTTTTAGTTGAATATAGATTTGGATCTATCGTCTCGTCTGTCCGGATCTATTTACTGCCAGGCGGTCAGACGTCACGGTGATAGATTGATTGACACGTGCTCTGATTGGTTATTTATTACGCTGCATATTTACAATATTGTACTGTTGTGAGTTTAGAGTTGTTTTGTTAAAAAAAAAAATTATTTCATTATTGTGGTCTCATTCAAATGAACGAGGAAATAATGATGCTTTGTTGGTGTGTGACAGAGTTGTATCGTTTGAAGTAAAAATGTTTTTTTTTTTAACGAAACTAGCAGAGGCTAGTAAGTTTATAAAAGGTTCTCCAATAAAGTAAAGAAATGTCTATAAGTCTACCGCGATGACAAGAGACGGGTGTTACCAAATGTCATGTAGCGTGCCTAGTAGAGAATTTTAATTGATTTAATTATTTTAGCATTTATTTTAATTTACGCACCTTGTGTATTTAAAACGATACAGTGTGGTTGGAATATATTACTAAGATTAATTGTGTAGTTAGTATCTCTTTAGTATTTAAATAAATTCCAATATAATATAACTTAAAAAAAAATATATTTTACATACTAATGCTAGCGTGCTCTAGCGGAAGCATGGAGGAATCTAAATGCATGAAAATGAAACGCGTGACCTTCAGTCCTCTAATGTATTTCTTTTAGTGAACTGAAATTCAAATTCTAAATACAATTAAAATGATAGGCTCATTTTTTCTTTTACCTATTCTAGTATTTTCAAAAGAGATTTTGTGATAATTCGTTAAAAATTAATATATTACTCTAGAGGACGACGAATAGTCTAAAACACTTATTTACTACACTTAATTTATTATTTATGATCTTTAGAAATTTGTAATAATATTTACTTTGAAGTTTGTTATAATAAAACCGGAGTAATTCGAAAGTTTTGAGTATGAACTTAGGTAATCCAAATCGAAGAGGAAAAGAGGAGATAACTAGACTTTGTCAAGTAATATTAAAATGATATCAGGCTAAGAAATAATGCTAACCCTCAAGTGTCACTACCACAAGACACTAGAGTGTGCAAGTGAGAAAATGAATGAAATTAAAGTGAGAAAATCCAACTTGAAACTGGTGATTAACCACATCATCAGTAGAAAATGCGTTTGTTGTAGACTTTGCTTTTCTAGTCTGTGTTTGTCCTTATCTAAGATTCAAGCTAAGATTCTTAACCGTACAATAATCATGTCGGTCGACTGATATCCATCTCCTAGAACTTATACATTGTATGCATATATTGAAATCGTGGTTTACTTTCGTATTTTCCTTGTTACTAAGTCTTTCTAATTGGTGAGATTTAAAATATTTATTATGATTTCAGTCAAATATATCCGCTCTTTAAGTTATACTATTTAAAAGCTACTACCAATCTATAGACGTTTTTAAACATACATCAATCAATACCCTATCGTACGTGAGACATGTACGTTACTCAGCAAAATCTTGAAGCAGGTCAAGATTTGGGACGACTTAACAAAGCTGAATACAACTGATTCACTATTGTAATCACTCTTTTATTGACTGTTTTTGTATTATGTAGTAAAATATGACCACTTGTTAACAAGGGTTAGTATTTTAATTATAGCTAAAGGTTACAAGTATATAGTTATGGTTATGACTGATTCACGATAACTTTCTTCTTTTTACATAGAAGATGTGATTTTAATTTATATACACGCACGCGTTTTTAAAAATGGTGAACCTAGCTCGGTTCTTTAAAAAACATTTTTAAATTAAAATGAACTGTTAGGTTTGCCATATAAAATTAACATTTTTTCCCAAAAAAAAAAAATATTAAAAAAATATATTTCTTCGTTGTAACTCAGATTCAAACTGGATTCGAAGCAATTGATTTTCATCTGAACTATTTTTGTTTTGACAGCGCCGGCGAAATTTACCTTCATATTCTAGCTATATATTTTCATTGCCTGAAATCTCAGTTAAAAAATAAATCTATGAATGAAATCTAGCTAGATCGATTTATCGTCCCCTAAACCACTTACATACTAAGTTTCACGGAAATAGAAGACGCCGTTTTCGAGATCCTGAATATATACAAATATAAAAATATACAAGAATTGCTCGTTTAAAGGTATAAGATAAAATTGTGAGACCATGTACAATTTTTTTTTTTTTATTTCAAAGAAGGCAAACGAACTGGTGGGTCACGTGGTGTTAAGTGATCACCACCGTCCATAGACACAAGCGACATCAGGGATGTCGCAAGTGCGTTGCCAGCCTGTATATGGGAGAAGGGGGAGGGGAAGGAAAGGGAAAGAAGGAAAGAGGAAAGGACGTGGGCCTCCGGCTCTCTCACTGACCGAACGAAACACAACAATGCAAGCACTGTTATTTCACGTCGGTTATCTGTGAGAGGGGTGGTACTACCCCGGAGGAGCCGACCCATTCATGCTGAAACCAATAATAGCTTCAGCGTGGCTCTACCACCTACGAGCGTGGCTCTACCACCTACGAATTTAATTTATAGAAATGCTCTTTAAAACAATTGTAAGTACGACACGCACTCCACTTAAAGTAACATGTAACGTATACATTAGATATGTATATACTAACAATGTATTAAATGAGGTTTATCATCTGCAACATATCTGGAACCTTAACCCATCATATAACTATCTCAGTGTTTACTAACACTGTATTACGCACTAATGAAACAATAACTTAAAATATTATTATAACGATTTACATTTAATATACATTGTTATAATAATTAAGATTTTGTGATTACACAAAACATAAACGCTTGTCTGTTCTGCAAGAAATTTTATTATGGAACTCTTTACGTAATACGTTTATGGTTTAAGATATTATTGGAAATACCTCTTCTTCAAAGTTACTAATAATTGTAATGTCGAATTGCAAACAGTAAACTGATAATTATTTCATAAATTAAAAAAAAGAATGATTTGAAATCTTCCTAATGCAGACAAAGTCGCCGGTAGTAGCTAGCTTAAAATAGGCTAACCTCAATTACTTTTTATAAGGTTCGCTATCTACCAGTGAAAGTCCCGTGAAAATAGGTGTAACCGTTTTGGAGAAAGCACTGTGGGCGAAGCCACGGTTAACAGCTAGTATTAATTAAAATTGCCTTAAATACTTCTTATAATTTTCGCTATCTACCAGTGAAAGTCCCGTGAACATCGGTGTAACCGTTATGGAGAAATCATTGTGGGCGAATCCACGGTTAACAGATAGTATAAATTAAAATTGCCTTTGATAGAGGCTACATATTTTCACCGTTTGTAGTCGAAACTCTGCAACTGTGGAGTCCATGTGCGCACAGCATTTTCAAGGGTTCTACAAGTCTGGTTGAGATGTCTCGTGCTCTAACGGCTGACTGATACCTCGATCAGTGTATAATGACATTTTATAGCATTCGTTTCCTATGATTTAATAATAAGATAATAATATGACCAGTCACATTATATGGCTCCGAATTTTGGGCCACGAAAGAGACTGATGAGGAAATATTACAAGTCGCAGGGATGCGATGTGTAGTGTAACCAGAACGGATAAGATTAAGAATGAGTATAACAGAGGAAGTTTGAAAATGCACCAGTGAAAGAGAAGTCGAGAAGTAATAGGTAAGCATGGTATGGGCATGTCATAAGAGAAAGTCATGTAACTAGTAGTCTTGAGTATGAAAGGGGTATGATATAGGGGTAAAAGATGATGTGAATGAGATGACATATGACAGAGGAGAGTGGAAATAGAAAACTTGTTCCGCCGACCGTACTTAGGTGTGGGTTAAGGATAAGAAAAAGACAATTTACCTATGATTTAAAATATGAAAACCATTTATATAAAAACGTCATTATAACTTTTTTTTTTCTAGAAATTTATTTGGATTTTAATAAAATTTTATGACCCTCGACGCATTCCTATGTTAAAAACAATCGCGTTTTGTTTAATTATTCACATAGAACAACGTGTAGGTGTTATTTTATAGCTGTCGTTTGTTATAAAAGGAACTCAGATCGTATCGGATCCGAATCGTGTGTTCTAAATATCACTTTATAACTTTAGCGATATAATTTTATTATTTCTCAAACGCTATAGTCAACAGTATTTATGGTAATTCGCTTGTGTTTGTTGACTAATAGCATATTATATCTTATTTTATGTTTATTTCAATTAACATTCTAACAAAATACGTTAAAGATACTGTGTGTGGTATATTTGAATAAATTTCTCTTGTTAACTATTAATCGCATTTTTAAATAAATAATCTTTATAGTTTTATGTGTGGAAATGGCGCCTCTCATATGTAAAAAACCAGTATTGATATAATCAGGTTCTTAACCTATTAAAATGATTACAGGGACATTTTTTTTTGTTTTTTTTTTTACTTTGTTCAATTTGTTACTATTTATTTATTTCATTACAGTAAAAGGACGACTTGATCTTAGTTTTTTTTCCCTGTTCGAGGAACTAAATTTCATTTAAATTTCTTCCATATTTTTCTTTCAAGTCTCTTGCAATATATATGTAAATTGTGAATTTCATGTAAATGTTTACTTATGTATATTTGTCAAGATTTTAAAATTTGTATGACTTATATAAAAGCCAATTTACCAATGAATAATAGCATGTTGAGTTATATCGCTTATTGGTTAAAACGAAGAAGTTATAGATTATAGAAGGCTATTACAATGCGTAATCGTAATCCACGTTTAACTGCCAATTATCAACTGTGCGTATAATGTAATTGCTTGAGAATGCAGGTATTTCTTAGTTTATTGAATAAAAACAAAACGAATACTAGGGCTATTAATATACATAATATTCAGTAAATCTAGGCTAATCATAATGACTGAAAACAGCCTTGATTTCTTTCATATATGTGTGTGTTTTTAACTATAATTTATGTCCTAATGACAGTGAAATCATATTACTTAAATGAAGTGTATATTATTTTATTTTATTATGTCTAAAATTTATCTTGGCTAATTTTATTTAGTGTAGAATACGTTAATCATAAGATGTTTGGAAAAGAAGCAGTCGCGTTCGACCCCTCGGTTAAAAACAAGGGTCATCTTGTGATGGCACGGTTGTGACTCAGCGCATTCTATAAGCGTCTGTACTTCTATATAATGATTGGGTTAATTTGCTGTATAATTAAGCTGGCAAATATCTTAAATGTTTCGCATTATTATAGTATTGTTTCAAAGACTCATGGAATAGGAGTTTAGTTATTTGTGACTGATAAAGTTTTTGACTCTGTTGACCATTAAAATGTCAATAAAGGATACACTTACACACTTACACTGCAATCGCCCAAAGTTGGGGAATGGGATGCTCTCTTGTGAAGGATACGATTAAATCTCTGTTCATCGGTATGTCGCTTAGGGATCTGAAAATGAACGCAGAAGTATTGTTTCGTTGTACTTGCAGATCGTAGCTGAATGAGAGATACCGTTGTTTTTTTTTAGTCTGTTCTTTTCTGCAGACTCTTGGTCCGCACCTTTTTTTTTGCTTACATGTAATATTTTGATACGTAAAAATCGTATCCGTGAGCATATATATATATTTATTATTATTCTTAGTCATTTATTAAATATTAACTGTTCAATTATTATTAACTATTTTTGGTTTAATGACGTTATTGTTTTTATAGCACTTTCATTTCCATTCTTTATGGCCATTTTTAGGTTGTAATCCACTATATCCCGTGCCGGAGCCTCCACGGCCCGACGAATGAACCTACTTATCGCGTCGAGATACCGTTGTTGGTGAAATATTTGAAGATGTAAACTTTCATTTGTTTATAGAATTTCAGTAATAAATCTTTACTTTTTACTTCAAGATCTATTGAGAAGTAGGTTTTACCATACGTTTTTTATTATGATTGTGTGTTAATCAATATTATTTTTCTAAAATTCTAAACGCTTTTGTTATACATATAGATAAAATTAAAGAGTCTGCTGTTAAACAGCTGAACAGACTTTGAAAAAATTTTTACTGAGTACAAAATTTTTCAATATGTTTCAATATTAAGAGGTCCTCCATCGAACTTTAAAATTTCCTTTATAAATAGCATAGGAAAAATATTTTTTAACATTATTGTCAGACACAAATTGTGAAGAAATTTTATTTTGTGAAAATAGGTCTCGTTAAGCGATAGATTTTCGATAAAACATTCGTTGCAAATTTCTGTAGTTAATATTTAAATTTCAGCTTAATATATAATTATAAACTAGCTGACCCGGCCACAGTTATTGAAAAGGAAAATTAAAACGTGGCACTATTACGTACGATATCTATAACTGTCGGTCCTACAGTTTTCTGTGAACAAACTGAATAAAGCGTGATTTGTTCGGATTTGTTCGAGACTGATGTACAATTAATAACAATAATCAACATTGACAATCATTTAATTTGTAATTAAAAATAATGAGGTCATTAATAGTAATATCAATTATTTTATCACTCAAGTTCAACCAAATTATAGATAAATGCCAACTTTCGTGAAGGTCGGTTGAGTAGTTTCGGAGTTCATCATGGACAAATATCATGATACTAGATTTTTATACACTTAAATGTATATACCTAGATATATCTATAGTCTTGTTTGTGACGTTTTATATTCGCTTTAGTTGAACACGGTAACAGTGGAGAACCTTTTAAAACATAATCGCACGGGCCCTGTCACGTCAATGGATCCGAATGCTGAGATTCACTAGCGGGTAATTGATCAAGTTCACTTGGGCCATTTTCCACGGCAACGATCCTATTCTCCGGCAACAAGATCATTTGTTACATCGGGGATGTTTTTTCATCGGGGTGATGAAAGGTAGTGTTAATAAAATAGCACTTTATTCGCTTTTTGTCGATCATCATCACTTAGCTTGTAGGGTGGCTGTTGTGCTTTCACATTTAGGGATATTCTTTCTCTTATTTCTATTATTTTTAGATTCTGCAAACTGACGGCTTTGTGCTTAATAAAACAGTGGTAATCATTGAGGCATTAAGAAGGTAATTTATTATTTTTGAAACCAAAATCAAAGGAACAATTATTCGTACAATATAAAAATATGACCGCTATCAGCTGCATTAGTGGATCTTCATCGCAGTTGATAGTGCCCACATCCAAAGCATTTGCGTCTTTTGTTAGGCCAATCTGCATAAATGTTTATGACATTTGGATTACCAAGTAAACACTGCGAATAGATGGTTTAAATTTGGTAATTTCTTCTTCTTTGCTATTTTGTGGCATAAAAAGAAACGTTATCATTTATTATATAAACGATCATGTTTCTCATATAGTATATATAGAAATAAGTATAGTGCAAAACATAATTAGGCTAAGGCGACGATGCAAAATTTGTATAACAATTCTTTTATTTTAATGTAGCCACTTTGATATTATTTTGCCTCAACTCAATAATTCGCTTTAGATTATTTTAGTTAATTAACTTTAATTTAGAATTCTATGAGTTTACTCGATTTATTGTTACATGCATGTGCGTGCAACGTAATTTGCAAAGTTTTGCAGCTGTATTATTTTTCGTGTCTTGGATTATACCAAGATTATCTAGTGAAAGGGTAATGTGCGCTAACAAAATTAAATAATGCGGTCTACTTCACTCTCTACCAGGTTTATAGATAACATGTAGGCAGTGTTATTCATGAAAAATAACCAAGGAAATATTTTCCAAATCAATTTAGGGATAAAATTTTGTTTCCAATGTTTTTCCGGAGTGATATTGTTCCTGTTCTTTCAATGATTTACATTTATACAAACATTTATATTACTTTCCTAATAATCCTTAGATGTATGCCACAAATAGTGAGCGTTTTTGGGAGACATGTAGAAAAGTATTTGATGACAATTTTTTCAACTTAAAAGTCATCATTACCATATTATTCTTTCATAATATATTATTTTTTAACAAAAGAAATGCAATGTAGGAGACGGATCCAAGTCGATTCGCCGTGGAATCTGAACTAATCATCAATTGTTTCTATAATGGGGCTACAATTAATGACAACTTGAATCTAAGATACATAAAGATTTTAAATGTTGCTACTGAGGTCGATTGGGTTACATGAATCAGGTATTACACGTCTGCTACTCATATCACCGAGATATCATAGATACACTTATAGTATTAATCGTGGAATGTCCGCAGTTTTCATACGGATTGGTAGCCGTAGCGCTCAACAGGGCCTGTAAAGTTCGCAAGTCACGGCTCTCTCAGAGCGGCCGCGTCCCCACTGGCTCGGTTTGACGATTTTTGACACTTCCCTTTTGACGCACCTGGTGTTATCGCGCTTTCGCTGATCTCGATGACAAGTGTAAATAATTATGATTAATATTTAATTTTCGCACAACCAGAGGTAATGAACTGCACTGGAGTTGGTCAAATATTTATTGCAAATATTATATTGCATTTTAACTACAAAAACAGTTTTGGAAGGTTTGGTCTTTCAGTGATTGTCGTAAAAACAATAAATACTTAATTAATTAAATCTGTAAGTTATACAATAACGTATTTTAAGGGTTTCCAATACGAGACAACAAAATCTGTATATTAATACGTGAAGCAAAAAAATTGTACTCCTTTTTAACCGACTTCCCATAAACGGGTGAACTTGAAATTTGACATAGTTAAAGTGTATATGGTGGAGAAGTGCAGAAAGCTATTTATTTTATATAAAATGCATTAGAAGTACATTACATTAATTAAAATAAGCATTACTCACACTAATGCTTGAATTTTACACGACATATACACACATATAAATGAAAAAGACAGTTTGACAGATCCTTCACTTTATTCTTACGTTCCAATTACCTACCTTTTCAATATTTTTAACATGACTGATGGTGCGTCCCTTACATGCCCTTTAAATGAACTGGTCAAATTGTAGGTTACATTTATTATTATATATTGTGTAAATTTATAATATTCATTAATAAATAATGTATCTTTATTAAATTTATAGAAACACTGAAATAATAATTATTCTGTTTCGTCTTATTGAATGTCACATTTTTAGGTGACAGGACTGTTTTCTCTTCATGTAGTGTGACATCGCTTGGTGTTGTCATAAAAGTAAAGCAATACTACCAAAGTCAATGTCAATATTTTAATGTTTAGTATTTTTTCATGATGAACTCACTTCAAATGATGATTCAATGAAAAAACGAGCCAAAAAACAGTTTGTAAAATCAAAATAAGAAAATGTGTCTGCTAATGAAAGTAATCTATGACTTAGATCTCCGCCGTTACAATGATTCAGTCCAAACTGATGTAGCAATCATATTTAGTACAGTTGATGATGAATTTTGAACAAGAAGGAATTCATTTTCAAAAGTTTATGATAGTATTATAAAAATTTCTTTGTTTTGGATTAATCTTATGATTCAATTGTGTATCCATAACTTTTCCAAATGATGATACTGGTCATATCACTATTCCTCAAAATGTACAGACTACATATAATTCAATAATATCCAGAAAGACCCATGGTGTAGTGTAAAATTAATTGAAAATTGTGTCATGAGTTGCGATATATGTCTTTATTTTCGTATAGTTATTTTTACTTCAAATCTGAGAGTTTTTTGTTTCAAATTTAAAATTAGTTTCAGTTGTTATTTACACATAGATTTTATTTTGTTCATGTAATTAAAAAAAATGGTAAGCAACTGAGTAGCCATGATGAAAACCTTTGATTATAGAAGTATACCCTTTTAGAAAAGAACCCTAATAAGGTTCAAATTTTAAGAAATAAATGAACTATGGTCGAATGTCGACCACTGGGCGCCCACTAGTACTTATTATATATGCCCTACTATCTTGATGCTCGATGTAACAGTGTTGGGGTCTATCGATTTCAGTTGCACTAACTTAGTTTTTTTATGTATATAAATAATTTTATAATCGTTATTATGTAAAAAAGATAGCGAAGTTCTTCTTCGGTCATTTTACCTAAATTCCGCAGTTTTTTCTTGCGTTAAACTAATACAAGTATTTCGTTAAGCGGTATATAGCCAACACCAGGCGTGCTGGCGGAATCTAACTCGTCTCAACTATTAACGTGGTCAGTGATGCTTTTTAAAATCGCCAGCAAAACACTTTATAACAATTCATAAACACAAGATATAGCTTTTAGGAATGACAATTAACAAACAATAGTATCAAGCTAATTTTGCTTAGTTAGCCTTGTCTGCCTACACTTAACTGAAATATAAACAAGTTGCTTGGATACACTATTCCACCATATGATCCAATGTGACCCCGCTGTTAACGGGTTTCTTGTTTTGGTTGTCTTATAGAATGTACTAAAAACTAGTAATTTGCACTAAATTTAACATATTTATTAAACGAAAAATTAAATCATTTATAAAATATACAATAGTTCGTTAATCAATTATTTTTGCAAATCATTGCAAGATTATGGCGGTTTTGTACAAAGGTAAAAAAAAAAGATCAAAATTGACAATGATAGTAATTAAAAACTGCGGGGAATCAAGAGGGTTCAATCATTTTGATGGTCCTTCGATGATTCGTAAAAACTGACAATCAATCGAGGAAACAAATAACAGAGAACAGATATATCACTAACGTTTTTTGAAAATATAGTATATTACTGACAATAAGCTCGCATCCCTCCAGCCGATCCTTGCAATGTCATATTTTGTAAAAACAAAATTCTGAATAGAATCGATCTAGTCTGTGTACATAAATATTTTATTTTGCCTGAAATGTTGTTATTATTTATACAAACGTCTTGATATTTTGTTTATTTATTTCCATGATATATGTATATCATATTTATATAATTGTTTCTAATAATTTTATGTTTAATTTTCAAATTTAACCAAATATAATAAGGAAGATAATGGATATATTGTATTGAATATCTTGAGAACTGTTGTATGCTTTGTTGCTTGACACGCTAAAATAAAGAAACTGTCGCTTAAGTGTTATGTAACTAACGTATGTTCGCATGATTACTTCGTTTTTAAATTGGGAAATCTGCATGCAAGGCAGTAGTCCAAGCCGAGATTAGGCAACTTTGCTATCTTTGAGCTAGTTGTCATTTTGGTTTAGTACCTTCCACGGTCGCCATCATGCTCAGAGACCTTTCCAGTCAGCAGCATTATTTAGTTCGGAAAGAAGTATATGTCGAAAATCCTTTACCTGTGCTCAGGTACTTAAGCGCTGGGTTTGTCTATAATAAATCATAATAAAGTGTTATAAAAAGTATGAGATAATGAGAGAAAACACTTAGTAATTGCCAAATTATAAGTTTATCATTGGAAATCTTTGCTAAAATTTTGAAGTATGTAAAGGTTCAAAGTTCAAATGTCCGTCTGATATAGTAACATCGCCAAATCTGTTTCAATCGGAAAATAGCATTGCAAGTGTTCTGATCATTAGGCATATGACAAATTTCAGGATATGAGCAGTCTTATCATAATCCTAGTAGTAGTTTACTTTATACAAACCATTTCTAGTCTAAAGTTTCTTCGAGAGTTGTGTCTAGGGAATACTGACAGCATTATAACTTACAATTCCGTGTCAGGTTCACTAGGATCAATAACAGTTTTTTAGGTAATAGTGTTAGGTTTTTAAAAAAGGCTCAAAGCACATTACCGATTTGCCGGACAGTGAGTTCAACTATCATGTAAAGCGGGTTTTAATGTCTAAAGGCTATTATAGATTGGAAATCACGCCAATTTCTGTGCATTCACCAAAAACGAATGCAACTATCTATTTTTGTAAAAATATGTATAATGACAAGATGAACCAGATCGAGTTTCTTGCCGAGCGCCTTCTAAGGGTCTAAATTGAATAAAGTATTTTTGATTTTGTTTTTGAATTACAATAGGAAGCGTTTGTCGACTAGCTGATTATACAAATTAATCAAAAAAATGGAGATAAATCTCGATCTATTGTGACAGTGTTTAGCAAGTATTTGTAGTTAGTGGGGTATATTATGATGATAAAGTTTGAAGTAATAATTAACGTGTATCGTAGAGCGATCTCGCCGGTCGCGCTCGTGTCCTGCGGTCAAGCAGACGGACACGCAAAACGCACCGTCATGCCGTGTCGATCATTCTAATTCCTTTGAGACGACAGCGCTTGTCTCAGCTCTGTGACGGCAAACACCGGCGGTATGTTCCCTTTGTTACCGATAGTGCGTACTATTTTTATTTAACTGAAACTTCTTTTGGCATGGTAAGGAAACATTTTCTTTGCGCGTTAAACGTAAGGTAGTGTATTTTTGTGTTTATGTAAAATAAATATGTTTATGTCCGAGTCTAACAGTATACAAAAATGAGTAAATGTGTAGTTAAGTATTTATACTATTGGACTACTTATAGTATGTATTTTATGAGCATTCTCATATATAAGTGTGTAATTTTATACATATAAGCCAAAGAAGTTTTACTTCCTCTGCTTGTACACACTAATACTTGCACTGTTTTTATTTTTTTTAATAAAGAACTTTCAGTGTTCGTGTTATAAATAATAAAAGATAAAGATGTAAAACGCAATGTGGGAAGAAATCACTTTAAACTAGACAAATACACTACGACACTTGAACTAAGGAATTCAGTTTTACTGTCTACAACTTAATCTGGAGACGGGAATCGATCTCTAATGTTTAATATACATAGGTTTTTATGCATAATTTTTTACTATTCGTTTCTGCAGATTGCAACATTGTTTACAAGTTTGGCTTCAAATGAGCGCACTTCATATATGAATTATCATATTATAACATTTGCGCATATGTTTTACGTGCAGCAGTGGCATGATTGTTCGTGTCATGAGTGATTTGTGTTCGAACTAGAATTCAAAGCGCTGGAAATACGGTCTGCTTTCAAAATCTTAGAAGTGACATCTCTTAAAATAGTACTTACAATATATTCATACTATTCTTGTACTGCCCGTATGTTCTATTATCTTGGTTGATATTTACATATATACGTACGTATTAGGTATATCTGTACCAGTTATTTCATATTTAACTGATTAAGTATACAAACAAAATGGTAATAAAAATAAGTGAATAGTGTATTAATTGGATTTGAGATATATCGTTACAAACATGAAATAATCTTTTTTTTTGACGAGTGAGAAACAAACAGCGTAAAGCGGAACGAAGCATAAAGAAATGACAAGCGTGCCGACAAAGCAACCGACAGACGATACAACCGATCACTTCTAATTGTGTGGTTTGATACGAAAACTATTGTTGCTCATCGCAAAGAAATCTCTATCGGCTCATAATCGTAATCGATGACCACAACAAATTTATCTTTTGTCCGGTACGTACCAGCGCTTCACGACTTTTCCTATACCGAGACTCTAATTAAATAGGTCGCTGCGGAACGCTACGGGGCCTTTTTTTGATAAATCACTCGTTTCCGATAAAACTATCCGTTGTTTCGATACCTGATTGTTTGATAAAGTTAATTGCAAGTCTCGGCCGGTTCTCGGGTATTTACTAATCATCATAGTTTGTTATAAACTTGGATCTATATATTTGTGAAATGCGAATCCTATCCGTCTACCTGATGCTTATTTGAGTAATGCTCCGTTCACACACGCCTGTATAATTCCAAACTAAACGTAGCTTGTATAGCCTCCTAAGGCTACACGTTTTAGTCTTTTTTTTTAAATTACAAATTCAACTATTAGGTACTTTTTATCTCTTGTTCATTTAAATGCATATTGGAAGTTTAGGTGAGTTTTAAATGAAAGAACTTTTTTCGACAATCTTTTATTGAATAATATGGCGCCAACCAAAATATTAGGTGAGATTACAGTTGGTACTAAACTTTAAAAACCCATAAAACTTGAATGTATATCATTGTATACTGTGCTTTTAAGAGATATATTTTTTTTTAATTTTGGCATGAATGCTACATGTAACTTTGTATACTAAATATAAGGACAGTGATAACAAAACAGCCGGAATGTAATAATTAAATAAGTATATAACACCCTAACACAGTACTGGTAAAAATCATATTCATAGTGAATACTGCCTACACAAATATCGTTAGTATGAAAATTGCAGCTTCCATGACATTGGTAAATACAGGTAGTCCACATAGATGCTCTATTGCGACAGTGTGTGATCGTCAGAAAATATGGATGAAAAGCGATGTAAGACTCTTCGTAGCTTTTAATGAAGATTCATACCAATTTTATCGAGCCTAAATAGTAAATATTCCGAAAGATTCTGGAAGAATTCTGCATTATTGCAGGTCATACCTGAAGAAGCATTTTCAAAATATTTTATTGTATTTCATGTTTAATGGGATGCAAATGATTAGCATAAAAATAAATCTAATAATGACTAATAATAATGAACACTAGAATAGCAAATCGTAATAACAATAGCGTTAAGCAGTTTTGTGTTCGTTTCTATCACGTGTCGTTTGATGATGTGTCAGAGCGAGGCAGATTTATTTTTGTCTATATCACATGAAAAGAATGACCTTCCAATAAACTTTCACGGTACCTATTTAATATCCATTAATCTATATTTATGTAAACATTATATATGCTGTTAATTACTAGATATATTATTTCTGAGCTAAATCTCTCGCGGCGGTCATAATTCAATAATTTTCATTAGAATTCTGGCGACCTTTATGACCTATATGACCTTTATTCTAAAATTTCAGTTCATTGAAACAGTGAAGATCTATGGATCTTTATTTACAAAACATTTTTCTTTATCCTGCAGACTCTAAGTCCGCGCCTTTTTTCGTTGATTTAATTAATCATGTTAAAAGCCATTTTAAATGTACGCAACTATTATTATTATTGTACTTAAATATTATAGTTCGGAGTTTTAATTGAGATCGATGCCTTTATAGCGGCCTCATTATTATCTTTTATAGCCATTTTTAAAGTATAATCCACAATGTTCCGCGCCAGAGCGTCCAAGGACCGATGGATGAACCTACTAATTGCGACGTTAGTCACGTTGGTATAGTAGACACAGGTGTTGGTGTATCTGGATATTCATACTACAGCATGTGAAACGCTATCGGGAATATGTATTCTTCTGCCTTTTGTTTGCCTGATCACTACTGATTTGAAGGTCAATCCCTGGGGTTTGTAGAGTCAGGATCCTTATCCAGCCCCGTAGCCCTTGTTTATTAGTGTTTGTTTCTCTTCTTGTATGTGTATTACAAAATATTATGCCCGATTAGGCCTCCCACGGCAGTGGCTCAAGCTTAGGTTCGATCCTCGGTAGGCCCTTGAGTGCGTTGCTTGCGCGATACGATGACACACAAATATACATCACTGCTACAACACTACACGATCACCCCCACACACGTGCACGCCTACACGCTTACACATGATAGTGGAAGGGTTTACTTTTTTCCTTCATCGAACTGAAAAACTCTTAATTTTCCGATAATAAATATATGGAGGAGTTGTTGAGGCGTGTATGCTTGGTACACATATACGTTTCAACAACTCATACATATATGAATAGTTAGCTAGGTTAGCTAAGATAGGTCGCGATTTTGCATGCAACAGGCAACAGCCAAGCCGAGGTGTGCCGTGCATCCTTGAGCTGGTTGCCAAAATAAAATCGGCTGAGTGCCTTAAGCGCTCGCCTTAGTAGTCCAGTGAAGCTGTTAAGACCTTGCTGGGTCAATAGCGTAGACATTTCGAAAAAAAAAAAAATTATGACTTGGATTTGATAACTATACTAGCCACGGTCATCAATGGATCTATAAATTATCTACGTATTGCAACGATATGAATTGAGCCGTATAAAACTAAATTATATCGAATAAATAAACCTTTAAAAATGCAACATCTCATCAAACGTCCGCCATAAATCGATCATTATTGAATTTATAGATATTTTACGGTCCCCTTTAGCATCATCTCGTCCGGAATTAATTAAACAAAGAACGTACAGTTCGCAATCAACTCTAACTTTAATTAGTCAAGTGTTCACGTCACCCGGTATGACTTATGGGATATTGGCAATGTTTTCATATATACACGAGTGTCTCGTAAATTTTCGTAAAGCAAACATCGGCGTTCTTTGCGAATACGATAATTAATGTGTGAAGGGTGATCGAAGAGCTCGGCATACGTATTCTTCTCAGGATGTTATATAAGTTATGTTATTATGTTGGTATTCTTACGGGAGCTGTGATGGGTCATCGTTTCATCATGTGAATGCAATAAATAATTCTAATTGATGTACGATTTGTTGTCTTTTTCATAGATTTAGTCATAGGAAGTTTCAGAGATTACGCATATCGTGGTTCCGCTATCGTTGCTTTATTAACGCTTGGTTATGATGGAATTTGCTGTTTTTAAGTTGTTGTATATTTTGAGAAGCTTTTTCCTTGCGAACTATGTAATTAAGGGTTCATTATAAAGCACAGTTATTGAAACTCACAGACAGGTGAATGACGGCAGAGTTTCAATTTGACTGTGATATTTAAGCAACCGTATCTCACAATGGTCTATCATTATGAAATTGCTGAAGGTTTAAGTTGAAAATAGTATAATTACTTTATATTCATATCTGCCTATAAATTGAGGAACCCTTTCATGTTTTTTTATGTCAAGTGTGCTGGCTGCTATTCTATTGTTCTATAATTTTTAGAAAACTAGCTCTTGTTTATTATAAACTAGCCTCTGCCCGCGACTTCGTTCACGTGGAATAAATATATTTTTATTTCCAACATGCAGCGCAAGCTTTCAAAAGAAAAAAAACCCCCCATTTTGAAACATTCTTCAATGGTGCTCCGCTCCTATTGGTCTTAGCGTGATGATATGTAGCCTATATCCATTCTCGATAAATGAGCTACATAACATTGGAAGAATTATTCAAATCGGACCAGTAGTTCCTGAGATTACCCCCTACAACGTCACAACATCACAACGTCACAAACTTTACCTCTTTATAATATTAGTATCAATGATATTACATATATTTGTAATATCATTGATTAGTATAGATAAAAAAGCAATTTGACAGTTGACATACTACTGTTACTTTTAATTGAAAGCAATGATTGTCGTGTAGTAAATAATATGAAAACAACCGTAACTTAGGTAATTATTTTAACTCATTATAAAACTCTACTGTTTCTTTTTGCTACTGATTACAGGTGTATATTATATGGTTTATAGAATAATGATATGGGGTCATCTATTAAATCGCGTTATTCAATTCATATGAATAACCGTTTATATTTTATGCATATCAATGCTGTATTTGATATCACTTTACTTAAATAGCTCCAAAATATTATGAGTTTTTAAATAAAATTATACTGAATTTAAAGCATGTCTCTTATGAAAGTGTAGGAGATGCCAACGTTTGCAGCTCTTAGAAATATTATTTACGACAACAACGCGACGTTCTAATGGTGTCGGGACTCAGTACTATTACGCCAATGTCAAACAGCAGAAATTAATATACTGACAGCGGTGACCAGTTTGATACGTATATACATGTCATTCGCTTTGAGACATTTAACATCTTACTCGAAAATAATTTACTCCAGTCCAACTTTTATATGAAGTTATCTTAAGACATCTTCTGGTTTTACTCCTACAAGTAGATTTGTACGTGTTGCGATGCTAGAAATATTACATCCGACAGTCAAATGTACAAATCTTAGCAAGATTCTAATAATATTTATGTTCTAATATCCTTTTTGAAGTGAATATCTTATGGGAGGCTTTAACTTTTCGATCGGCAAAATGTTTGTATTTTTAAAATTGGTAAGAGTGAACACTGTGTCGGGAAGAGTCGTGAAAATACCGGTTCTCACCCGATTATCGAAGTTAAGTAACATCGAGCGCATCAGTACTTGGATGGGTATTGTTTGGGACATCGCGCGACGTTAGATTTTTGTTGTATTTTTCAAATTAAAATGTTTCCTTGTAATACAAAAGTTTCACTTCTATCGTGTTTTATCGTGAGTGCAGTGTATCTATAACAGTCTAATTAACAGTCTGATCATATATATGCTATAAAATACAGTCAATACGAAGGGCTTATCAGTATGTATGGGGATAGCGAATTTGGAAATAACGCCAATCTCTATATATTCACTAAAAAGGAAAGTAACTATTTGTGTTTATAAAAATATGTATCATGAAAAGTAAACCACGTCGAGTTTCTTGCCAGTTCTTCTCGATGACTGATTACTAGTTTTTCGGAATCGGTAGTAGCTTTCACGGTTCATAAGCGCTTTCTCAGGGTATAAATTGAATAAAATATTTTTGATTTTGATTGAAAGACTAATGGTTTAAACATGAGAATAATATTTCGTTCTAATATTTATTATGACTTGTTTTTCTATTTTCAGATTGCGTGTGACTCATGGCGTAGCCGGTGCTACAACGTAAGTGATTAACATTGACAATATTTGATAACTTGAATTATTTATTTTCTAAATTCAATCTATATTATAAACGATAATATTCGTGATGATGGATGTATGTGTATTGCTTTTTCACTGACAAAATTACTTGGCAGATTTTTATGAAACTTTACAGTAATATATTTTTTTATATAAAAATCCAATGTCATGATGTTTGTTCACGATGAGCTCCAAAACCACTTAAACGATCTTCATGAAACGTTGGCATTTATTTATCATTTGGTTCAACTTGAAAGATATGATAATTTCTAGTATATTCCGATTATTGGTCTCATTAGTTATTAATTACAAATTAAGTTATTGTTAATGGTGACTATTAATATTAATTGCCCCACCTAGTGTAGTATCTAGAATATTCGTCAACATATAAATATAAAACAATCATTTAGAAATTTGCTTTAGATATGTCAAATGTGTTTGACTCGATTGCAACCATCATACACCAGATTTTAAGATCCACCAAGTGATGCACTCAGGAGCTCTACACAGCTTCGAGATCATTTCTACAGCTGAAAAGTTTTGTATACTAGCATGAAAGTTACGACTGTTGATGTATTGTTATACCTCTATATGATTTCTTTTGTGTTTGGATTAAACTATGGTTAAAATTGGGTATAATATACAAAATTTATTGAACTTGGAAAGAAATCGTTTTGTAAAACTAAACCAATAAGAGAAGTAGGTACTTGTTAGTACACAATATTATTATAAATGTTATTCTGAGTTAACTTTTCAGCCAATGTATGTTGTGTTTGAACTAAATGCATAGTCAATTTGACAGTTAACCTTTAGACGGTAAAGGCCGATTTGTACCAGGAGAGCGATTGTCAACAGTACGGCCGCGGCCGGTACGCGCGTCCTTATAAATCATACACGGATCTAGTACGACTGGACGCGACATGCGACGAATCGATCCGCGAGTAGTGTATGCCGATAATTCTTTGTAATATCGATAATTATTCGATATAAAATCGTTTTAGGAATCATCAATGTCTGCCATAAAGTTTCTCATATCATATAATCGTTAACGATAATACAGATAATTGAAAAAGTAAATAAAACGAAATAAGTAAAGCATTGTCTATGCATAGTATATTTTATTTATTTTTTATAGTTTCGTATTAAATGCACCGCTCATGTTTATGCGGCTGGCTCGCTTTCTTTTTCTTCGCAAGTTTAACCTAACCTAGCTAAAGCGAGATAAAAAAGTAATTCGAAAGAAAAACAAAAGAAGAATCTTGTTATTTGCACACACACTTAGTTATCAATTTTTAGTAGTACAAAAATGCGTATTCATGATCTAAATTTTGAGATTATGTGTCACCTCCGAACTATCATTGGAAATTTTGTATACTACTAGCTTGATTTTTTTAGTTTAAAACAAAACAGTTTCGTCTCGGTTTGGTTAACTTAGGTCAGACTTGCGAAAAAGATAACGTGAGCAACGTGAGCCAGTCGCGGCAGAGATCGGCAAGCGCGATGCATTTAATACGAAAGAACCATATTTTTATACTTTGTAGGTTTTAGCGTTTAACCACAATCTGATCTAATGTTAAATGACGACGATGATAACCGCCTCAAACTTACAGGAAACTGGCGACCACATCAACAAATCCTTGACGATAGATTTGCAACTTGAGGGTGGTAGCTAGCCAGGCAGACTTTCCTTTCTTTTCTTTCTTCCTTTCCTTAGTTTATTGGAAGCTCTGATTCAGTCAGAAGGATTCGAACCTACGGTTATCGAAGCTGTGTCCGAATACGGTATCAACTAAGCCATCATCGCTTCAAAGGTATATGTATTTGGGGTTTTTACCGCGAGTTTCGCATCTTAGACTAGCATCTAATAAAAACAGAACACCAGTTATCAGTTGAATAGTGGGTATTATTTTAGAAGGAAATATCAACAACAGTACTATCAAATTCTTCCATCTCATCGATGATAAATAAGCCCATCCCTATTCGTAATGGTACAGTGTATGTCGAATTAATAATTGAACAACACATCGACATTGTCGGTGCCGTCGGGCGGTGCGATGGCCGCTGACGTGGTACATATGTCGCGGCCTTATCACAGATGACAGTGTGATGCACTTAGTTTATTTTAGGACGTCCACGAATTTGGGATCTATTAGAGTAAATTACATTGTACAAAATACATAGAGCAATGAGCTCTATGTTGTTAGTATATTACGAAACATTGTTTTGTATGAAAGTCACGTTTTCTTCAACGTCGACTTAATTTCTTTATTGTACTTACTATAAAAAATGCTACTGATTGATTCGCCGTATCGATATAACATCCTGGTTATGTTTAGGTAATACAACCCCATGTGACATAATTTAATATATATATATTCATTAGTTCTTCCAGATCGGAAATCTTATTGTGTTCGTTGATTTTTAATTTTTACAAGTAATGAATGATTTTTGTCACACTTTTATAGCAGTACATTTGAAGTATTAAAATAAACAATTCGCTCTATAGTAATACCTATAAATCATGCGTTCAATGACCAAATCTGCGAAATATATGACTGTCATGATTTACAGATTGTCTATCAGATTTGAAAGTCTGGGAAGTTGAGGCAATGTATCTTGTTAGAAATAAGCTTAAGTCAACCTGGCTATGCAACAAGATCAATAGTTATCCAATTACTGAATAATATTAAATGTCGAAAATAATTATGTTATAATAAATAAGTAATGATAGACTTGAAGCACTTTGAACTTTTAGCGTGAATTCATTCTTTGTCAGTGTTACTCATATGTAGAAACTCTGCAGGACAGTATTCTGGTTTAGAAAAAGGCATCTCACGAGCTCGATTATGTGTCGCTTGCTAAAAGCCGTCAACAGACATTATATGTAACTATTTCAAAGATATTAAGTTGTTTCATTGAAGTGAACACTGTATATGATAGTATAGGTTATACGTATATTTGATAAGTTTAAAATCTCATTATTAATAGACGGTGCTTTTGTAAGTTTCGTATAGCAGTTTCAATTCGAACAAATAAAGGCTAACAAAGCGCGAGCTTGCGAATTCCTCTCAATAAATCACCTTTGATTTAGCATCACATCAAAAGGGTACAACGTAAACTGAAGAAACGATCACGAATGTTGTTCTTTACGAGTTCATACCGAGAACCGGGTGACGGACATGCTGTCTTATAAATCAATTTAATCTTTACCTCTGAGACAACTGCTGTCGGTCAATTAGACACACCAATACTAATTGATGGATATTCGTCTTAAATGGTTTGTTAAATTAGGTCGATTTTTGTTTGCCAATATTACCGTTTGTTAGGTTAAATGCGAAAGTTGAGCATTCGCATGAATCAAAGCGAGTTATGTCTGTAGGGTTGTAACAAAAAGTTATTTAATTTTGTATGTGTGAATAATGTAATTCATATATTCACAATTAAAAGAGCTTCATAGACATAATTCTAAGGTGAATAAGTTGAAGTGTTATCTAGTAACATCTGACGAATAACAGATAATCGTTAGGTTGAATGGTAACTGCACGGTAGGCAATGGATAGAACATTCTGAAGACAATTTTTACTTGAAATTTGTTATCGTAATTTCTGGAATTATATATGAATTTAACGATACCAAATGAGCGATATCATCGTCTAGTAATTAAATCTAAAAAGAAAATACACTGATAATAAATAGCAATAGAAATCTATACTATAATAAAACTGTAACAGGACCAAATCTGTACATTAAATATTTTTTGGAAATTTGAATCGGGGCAGACTTTAATTATCAATATAGAAGGCAAAAATAATCTATTTACAATTTGTGTCGGTCTATCCCTGTAAACACGTATCACTCTGAAAGTGCTGAACAAAGTTTGACGAAACTTGGCACAGTGATAACTAATTTTATAAGATTAAATCTAGGATACTTTTCATCCCATAAAATGCTGGGGGTTCTCAGGATAACGAACGAATGACAAAAAAATTGTAGTTAATGAAATTCTTAATGTATTTTCGTAATTTTTCTTTGTGCTAATATAGCAGACAGATTACCTAACAATTTAAGCTATAAAAAAAAAACAAAAAAATATCGTTGGGTTTCGAATCATCGCCTCCATCATCGGACGATCAGTATAAAGTCCAGTGCATTGTAACTGAATTACGTCTAAATGACATTAGAATTCGTAATTTTTAAACACATTATAAAATGTCGACAATGCTGAAAATATGTGTAAACGAAACTGTACCTAATTTGTAACACGTTTAGGCTTATTATAAAAAATAAGTGTGCCACTCGGGGACTGCCGCGGTAAAGCTATTGCATAAAATTTTTTATTAACTTATGCAATTATAATTATTTATTTATTTTATTTATGCAGTATTTTTTTCCTTTGTTTTTTTTTCTTTGATATTAATTCAAGTTACACTTTTTGAGCGTGGCGACCGATAAGAAAACAATTTTTTTTCTTTTATTAAATAAATGAGAAGTTAATATTGTTCAAAATATTTTTATTATCTTACAATACATGTAGGATATTCAGGAAAACACTTTATACGAGTACAGATATTCACTGTTGTACATAGATGATAAATACCTATACACCAGTATACTTTCTCACAAACAGCTGATATGTATTCGTCCGATTTCGGAGCAGCTCGTCGCGATCCGTGCGAGCTTTGTACAGTCGTACCATATATACGTTACGCGAACGCTCGGCCGAGCTACATGGTAGGCAGAGTGGGGGGTGTTAGGTTTTTTCGTTACGGAATTTTTGGATTCGGTCTCCACGCTCAAGGCCCGCGATAGAAGTTATGCAATAGCTTAAAAATATTTCCCAGATAACAACTGGGTATAAGTTTGAGTCTCTGGGAAACTGTACCTAATATGTATCGGGTTTTTAGGCTTATTATAAAAATATTTCTCAGATACCAACTGGGTATAAGTTTAAGTCCCTGGGAAACTGTACCTAATATGTAACGGCTATTAGTTGTTTACCTAATATGTAACGGTTGTAAGAATTATATGTACGGTATGGTATTGTATAGTATAAGTATGGTATAGTAAACGCCATAATCTGTAAAGTATTAAATATCCGATGATACATAAAATTGTTTTACTAATTTATATCAGCGACAACCTACTGGATTCTTGAGTACTACTCATTGTGAAATAATATCTAATGGCGTATAAAACCGTGTAATTATTCGCAGATTTTTATAGATCAAGTAACACGCATTAATGTTTGTGTAAAACATAGTCAATTATGCTTCTCATATTTCTGTATTTAATTACAAATACATATTAATAACTAACGAGGTATGGTTTTGATAACAGGGTTGTCACTTTTATAAAATTGAAATTATAAGAATGGCGAACGTTCACTCAAATAAACTATAATACACCGAGTTATATTGTTATATATACGAGTTACTACGATATAAAAGGTAATAACATATAGCCCAAGTTACTCACGTAGCTTTTTACCATTGCCTGAATTTTCTTCCAGAACCGCTTTAGTAGGTGCGGAAATTACCTCCTGCGAACAAACTTGTTATTTATGTAATAATTGTTAAATCGAATGTTTGTATATAGATCACGCTTGAACGGCTAAACGAATTCCAGTGAAGATAGTAATAGGAGTTGATAATATCGAGGAATATACAATTTTTGAAATAGTTATCATGTACATTATATTAAAAAATAAACGCCAAAACTGTGTGATCAACCTCTTTGAAAGTTGGTGCAACTAAGTGTTTTTTTATGTTAGTCGATAAAATATAGCGTTGGGCTATTTTACTATAATCAAGTTTATTTTTAACAACGCAGGCGTATTTGCGGGTGGTTGATATTTATAATGTTAAGAGTTAACTAACTTGACATATTAAAAGATAACATAATTCTGAAGAATGAAAATAAGTGGTTACGTGTAACGGCCCAACTGGCAAACAATAGAGGAAACGGGATGATATCCGAAGCTCATTATCTTGATCATCTTCGGCAACACTTCAATGAGATCGTGCAAGAGGGGGAGGGAAATTTAAATCGAAATCAAAGACTACGCACTGTACGTTTAAAACGCTGTTTTTGATCGAAGAAATCAAGAACATATTTGAGATATTTTACGTGTTTATGATCATAATGTCATCGGTTTGATGAAAGTGTTGATATGTGGAATGGATTGATAAATATAATATGATTATATTATAATATTATAAGCGTAATAATCGAGTTTGTTGCCGGTTCTTCTCGATGACTGGGTTGTTTGTCCAAACCAGTGGTAGTTCTGACGTTCATAAGCGTCTTGTTAGGGCATAAATTAAATAAAGTATTTTAGATTTTGAATTATCAGTGCTATATTATGTATATTTTCTGTGTGAGAAAGTGAAGCTGTCCGTGTAGCTCTCAACTCGGCGTAACTAAACTAAACTTATTTATATTATTGTTGCACGTTTGATTATAGATTCTTCGATGTCGCCGAGGCCATCGATAAGGTCTGGCACGGAGGGCTCATCCATAAATTATGTAAGTCTCGCGTACCCGATAGGTTAATTCATATTATCCGCGATTATCTCACTGATAGGACATTTCGCTTCAGAGTGGATGGTGAACTATCGCTGCCCCACCCGATACGCTCAGGTGTGCCACAGGGCTCCATACTCGCGCCCACGCCCTTCAATCTGTTCATCAGTGACCTACCTCGGTCTCCGGGGGTCGAGGTAGGTTGTTACGCTGACGATACCGTTATTTACACTTCCGGCTGGCGGTCGGATTTTCTTAGGAAGCGCATCGAAAAAGCCGTTCATACTCTCGGTGTATGGTTTCGTCGATGGCGCATAGAAGTTAATCCCGATAAAGAGTGCCGCAATACTCTTCGATCCCACGAAACGCGCTAATAAATTTGAGCCCATCAGGCTATACGGAATCGATATCCCTTGGGTCGAAGAGGTCAAATATTTCGGTGTTACATTATATAGACATTTAAAGTTCAATTCACATATAGACAACATCCGTTGCTTTGTCATAAGAGTAAGATGTCCCTCAGACACAAGCTCACTTTGTATAAGACGTGTATCCGTTCCGTGATGACATATAGCTGCCCCGTTTTTGCGCATATGTCCAAAGATAACTTTGATAAGCTGCAGGTTCTCCAAAATCGTGTTTTACGTAAAGTGACCGGTGCCCCGTGGTACATCCGGAGAGTCGATCTCCATAGAGACCTAGAGATCCCTTCTATCTGGGCGTTCGTAAAATTACTTACGATTAGTTATTTTGAAAAAGCCGCGAATCATCCCAGTCCGTTAGTGGTATCCGCCGAAAACTATGAACCCGTACCTAACGTTGCGCGTTATAAAAGACGTCCGCGACATATTTTTACTGACCCTCCTGATTCAATCACGTCAGCGAACGATCAGTACCAGCCTGTCCCTCGAAACAGAGCGTGTTCACGCCCACGCCCGCGTAACCACAGATCACGCCGCCGTAGTCTGGAGGTTAATTTCGCTCTCGCACGCCCGATTAGGCCTCCCACAGCAGCGGCTCAAGCCTAGGTTCAATTCTCGGTAGGGAGCCCTTGAGTGCGTTGCTTGCGCGATACGGTGACACACAAATATACATCACCGCTACAACACTACACGATCACCCCCACACACGTGCACGCCTACACGCTTACACATGAAAGTGGAAAGGTTTACTTATTTTTTTCCCTTATCGAACTGAAAAACTCTCAATTTTCCGATAATAAATATATGGAAGAGTTGTTGAGGCGTGTATGCTTGGTACACATATACGTTTCAACAACTCATACATATATGAATAGTTAGCTAGGTTAGCTAAGATAGGTCGCGATTTTGCATGCAACAGGCAACAGCCAAGCCGAGGGCTGAGTGCCTTAAGCGCTCGCCTTAGTAGTCTGGTGTAGCTGTTAAGACCTTGCTGGGTCAATAGCGTAGTCATTTCTTAAAAAAAAAATGATTATAGAACCAATAACACATCGCGGCTTTTCAGTGCAGTGCGTGCTAAAACAGAAGGTTTTCGTAATAAGTTCCCTTGCGTTTTCGCATCAGGCGCGGACAATAGCGGGGACAATGGATCCAGATCTGCGTATACCTATCCGCGGACGATTAACGTTTCTTTGTCCCCACTGACAATGGCGGGGTCAGGCTGACGGGAATCGTGACCTGATGGATTTTCAATTTCATCTAGCCAAACTTTGTTGGGATTAATCATCGGTCTCTGATTGGAATGGATTTATTTATTGAGAACATTAGTTATTTTATGATATATATTTAAAGGTGAACTAGTGTTTTGAACGGTGGAAAATCATTCCGACGTCCGAAGGTTCAAACCCTGGTGTGTACCGATTAATTTTTCAGAATTCACGTACATTTCCTAACTTAAATTGGCAATACTAGCGGCTGACGGTAAAGGAAAAACCTGACTGAACCTGGAAAAATATAGAACTATGGATTGCTTAGAGTTTCCTAATCACCAATATGTCATAGGCTTGTGTGGTGATTATGCCTATACCACCTTTTGGGAAGAAGCCTATGGCCATTTAGTGAGCCTTTTACGGGCTGATGATGATGTATTTAAACATGTGTTTGTTAAGAATTTTACCTGTTACCATTAGTAATGGTCAAGAATTATTAAATGATAAACTGATTGGTATTCGAGTGCATTTATATTGATAGAAGTATAGGGTAAAATTATTGGAAGGGATGACCTTAGAAAATGAAATAAAATCCATATACTGTTTCTGTTTCGGTGTTTTTTTTTACTGAAAACTCAGGCGAAGTGTATGATTCAAACCGCAATTCTTCGGAGAATTTGGTCCAAATGCATTAACAATAATGTGTACCTGATGAGGAAGACATACACATACATATTAAGCTTATTTTTGGTAACGTTTTTCTTAATTCACATCAATATAGTAAAATATTTAAGTAGTATTTGACATGTATCGAGTTTAGATTTAGACAGCGTGTCTGGACTGATCGATTTCGTTTGTTATTTTGGTTTATTTAGGGCGGTGGAATACGGTTTTGGACGATTATTATGCAGCTGTACTGGTTAACTGAGATTCACCTGTCTCGCAGTATGGATCTGTGTGTTGGGCCACGAAAGGCGCAGATCTAATATATCTGTGCCGTTTGTTTAATGTAACGTCAGATTTCGTCGCCACTTGAACGAGTACCTCAATCTGACTTGTGTAATAACTTGTTGTTTGCATTTTTCTCTTCTTTTCTTTGGAGATTCTGTTTTTCTATTATTCCATATATTTTCAATTAATAAAATACTATATTTGTCTTTTTTAAAAGCTGTTGTTAACGGCGTTGAAGACTGATTGCACTGCACTTTAAGAATGAACTGAGAATTATGGTAAACGTCTAGAAAAGCATCGTTTTTCACAATTGCGGTCGTGTAGTTTAATTAATTAAGTACTTGGGTGACCGAGCCTAACTCGGTTTGTTAAAAAACATTTTTAAATTAAAATAAATTGTTAGGTTTGCCTTATAAAATTATCATTTTTCACAAAAAAAAAAAAAAATGTATACACTCTGATTCGAACTGAGGTTACGCGGATTTTCGAAGCAACCAATTTCCATCTGAGCGATTGGTTTTGACAGCGGCGGCGAAATTTACCTACATATTCTAGCTATACTTTTTCATTGCCTGAAATTTCTGTTAAAAAAAGTTTTTTATGAATAAAATCTAGCTAGATCTATTTGTCGTCCCTGAAACTACCTACATACTAAGTTTCACGGAAATAGATGACGCCGTTTCCGAGATCCTGAATATATACAAATATAAAAATATACAAGAATTGCTCGTTTAAGGTATTAGATATACATCCCGGTAGCCAATCTCGAAATATGTTAGTAAATTAATGTCTATGAGAAGTACAACCGTCATTCAGTTCCTTAATATATTATCACAGGTGTTAATATTGTGAAGCCCATATACATATATTAGAAGAATAAATATTTTAACTTCATAATATAAATGATCGTAAACCTTGAACTGGCATCATGCCATAAACTTTTATTAGCAATTAAATCAAATTAAATTGCGTAAAAACCCATTACGAGATATGTTCCAAATATTGACTTAAAATCGGTTCATTTGATATGTTTTATGAAAATATGCCACTGTGATATTGAAATACGTTCAATAAACGTCGGTAATGTATGTAATATAAACACAATGGATTACAGAGCGGGGCCCGTCATGTTCTATCATACGGTTTATTAGTACACAGTCGGACCACTTGGCCAGTGGGTTGAGTACCCACGGTGTAGGGGCTGACTCATGAGCGGGAAGCGATTTTTGTGTTTTATTTTTCTGATAAACTCATATTAATAAGTTTAAACATTATTTTTTTGAAGTGAGGTTTTAGAAGGTGCGTTGAGCTGGTATTATGGCAGGATATAACATTTATAATTTCGCTTCATAATATGCTAGGAATCCTGACTGGCCGTATTGTGCTTGCACGGCTTAGTGAGAACTCTGTACATGTAATAAATTGTACATTAATATTTTGCAGCCTCCAGCGCTCTCACTAACCGAACAAAACGCAACACTGCAAGCACTGCTACTTCACATCGGTTTTCTGTAAGTGAGTAGTACTACTCTGGGCGAGCCGACCCATTCATGCTGAAACCAGTAATAGCTTCAATATGGCTCTACCTTAATACTGACCTTAGTTCTGCCCTTTTATTCCTGGTGCCAAGGATATACTCACCATTACTAATTATTTATAGTTCGGTGAAGCTGTAAAAAAATACCAATTATTACGCGGCCTTCAATAACTACAGTTATTGGGGTTGTGATGTCTTCGCGTCGTTCTTAGCGCACGTAGACTATTCGTGATGAGTGCAGATTCCCAGACAAGAGCGATAGGGTAGTAATGATATATAAAAGTACAATATATGGGATAAAAAGAAGTGATATATGGCGGTAACATATCTATATTTAAAAGGACAATGTTAAAATACGTATCTCTATTTTGGATATAAATATCCTCGTTATTATGGCAGTGTTTTCTTTTATACTTATGTCATTAAAAATAAATTCATTCACAAATATTACGCGGAGAAACAATTTACTGAGTATTTATTTCTCTTTCATATTTTTTGCTCTTGACTTAGACCACACCGATCGGTGTCCGCCGACGCACTGTATGCATTTAGGTCCGGTGCACACCTATCTACAAATATGAAGTCATAATATGTGTGTAAACGTCTTCATTGAAGTCGATGAACTTACCAAAATGTAGGCGGACTGTGGTCATATTATCGTCTCTGTTTTATGTACAACTACTGCAATATCGTTCAATATGGAATGTTATGTGCGAGGAATGTAGGTGGTTAGCTACTCATCGGTTTGATGATGATATAACGATAAATTTATATGTTTACTTCTAACTCAAATTTATCAAAGACATTTGATCTTCTTTTGCCTAAATTTATTCATGAAGTTTTAAGCGATAGAGATAGTATGTATATATTCTGAAATTAAATAGCTTCGTTATAATTACCTTAAAATTCTCAACCCTAAAATTATATCAATGAACTCGCATAAATAAAACATTGTCGATATAATTTTACCAAAAAAATATTTTTAAACATTTTACTTTAAAGCATCCTGTCGTTAACAATGTGGCTAGCAGTGTAGTCGGGTTCATTTAATCGTCGATTTTCATAACACATTAGAACCTATCGTTCTACCCAAAGCAGATCCAGACTTTTTATATTTATCATCATTATGTATTTTCTTTTTGGAGTCATCCTTAAATAACCATGGTTGCTCTCGCTTTGGTATTTGAAATACCACGCTGTGATATTGCTGAGCTATATTAATATAAATAATTAAATTATTATAATTATATTAATTCTGATTAATTTATGTAATGGTGAATCAGATAAAATATCCAGCGCCTATTATTCATGTGAGACGTGCGTAAATGTTGTAATAAAATTGGTATAAATTTTAAATGGTTCGAATTAAAAACAATGGTATACTTATGTAAATATAGTTAATTTATGTAAAAATATATATGTAACCGGTTCATCAATAAACATTCCATAGTGTTTTAAAACATTATTTTACTACTGATTACAATAAATGTTGAAGAACCATCATTCTAATTGGAACATTTAGAAAACTTTACGAGGGCCGTCTTATAAAATATGGACTATTTGATCTATTTGTTTGCATCATAAAGTTGTATAATGTAATAGTCATAATACAATGAAAATA
>JACEII010000003.1:952951-1010850 GCA_014332785.1 Antheraea mylitta
ATATAAATTCCACTGACACGTCTGTCTGTTTGCGATAAACCCGAATACTATTAACCAGATTTTCATGCGGTTTTACCCAGTAGATAGAGTGATTGATAGAATGAAAGTTTAGGCATGTAATTTGGCAAGGTTATATTTTTATCAGGTTGAGATAACGTCTGCCGTGCCCACTAGTATTTACTATTTTATGATTAACAGTTGTTAATTGTGAGAACACTTGACAATGTTATCGTAGTACCACGATAAGCGTGGTCAGGAAATACAGTTCCTGATTTCTCAGTGTTTCAAAATGTGAATGCTATATATTTCTTTAGGAATGGATATTGGCTCAGAACTGGGACATATTCGAACTGATTTTTTTTTGTACTAGATCATTATGTTATGTTGCTTTCACGGTCTATAGGTTTCCTGATAATTTAATTTTGAATTTCTGTATAAGATGTCCGCTTTACGCTTAAATATTGTACCACAACCGGGAATTATTTCAAGTCATCGTTGTTTTTAGAGCATTGCACATTCATTTGTATAATCTTTTTTTTTCTTTTTCTAATTGGATTTGGTTGGCGGTCATTTCCTAGTCTTATAAAATACTGAGCAAATCGGGGAAGTTGATGCGAATGATCCATAATTCCGCTTTTTCGGTAAGGGCATAGTAATAACTTATTTATATAAAAATTAATTAATTACTCTACAATAAATACTGTATACTTGTTTAGGCATAATGTTTAATTTTATTGCTAATGTATATGCATATTTCAAGTGATTTGGATATGTGTAATACAAAAAAACACCTAGTTTACTATATTATACTCTGTGCCCTGAAAGGTAGGTCTTTGCTTTATATGAATGTCACGTGCATATATGTTTTGGCACTGTTCCATCTTCTAATTATGCCATTGAGGGCTGAGGCGACTGGTGTCTCGGCGGACAACCCCAAGTAGCTAACTGTGCGATCTGGGACAGTGAAGTGCGAGTTTGTACAGCCAGTTCTAGTAACTCTTGTGTCGTATGGTCAATATGTCTTGCGAACAGAGTGTTCTCTTAATACCAGAAGTTTCATGATATTTTTCCTGTTGGGCTTACACATACGTAGCTACCTGTGTCATTACACGAATTCATTTTTATAAATAAATCATTTAAAAAATCATATGTATTATTTATGAAGATTTTTGAATCATCATTTATAATATTTAATTAACCCCACGGTTGATTTTTTAAGATCCAGATCTCAAAATGGCGGATCAATACGAAATAATGTAGCCATTTTTTTAAATATAAATTTTAATAACATAGTTTTTTATTTATTTCAAATATTAATAAATATTTTTTTCACTTTTGCTGCTAACAATCTGTTGATATCATAAGGTATACATATTTTTATATAAATCTTATAATTTCGCTTTTTTTATTTTTTTTTTTATTAAAGCACGACAAAGTGACTGCACTATACCTGATTGTAAGCATAGTGCAATCCAATAACATCGGCAACCACCGAGAGACAGATTATCCATCGTCGGTCGCCGCTGTCATGCCGGCCATAATGACAAAAGTCACCTAGTACTGGATATGCACAGGCTGATCACGAAACGCGACGCGCAAAAGCGAGTCACTATGACGGGCTTTTTCGCCATGTACATGGTGGCTGCGACCCAGTCGGGCTGTTAAACCCTACCACCTTGCTATCGCCATTGCCTCGTTCGTTGATCAGCAGGGTGCACCACGTGCAGGTGAGGTTGGCTTGGGTGTCTCAAGTCTTAAGATGTTACTCGACACCCCTTACACCCCACTCGACACCCCTTACATCCCATCGCTTATGGTTTTGGACAGTCCAGGGGTTGAATTGGATGATAAATTTCTTACTAGCCGATCGGGCCACGCGTTGCTGTTCCTCAATTATTATGCGTTGAATTAATATTATGATAAAGTATTTGCGTGGCGTCATCATGATATATGTATATATGACAGTCATTTCCAAAATTTTCCGTCAACCAACTCATTTAAAGCGCCATCTGTTCGAGACTGATGAAACTGACAATAATCAACATTGTCAATCGTTTCATTTGTAATTTAAAAATATTGAGGTCATTTATCGAAACAGAAGTAATCCGTCTCTCAAGTTGTACCATAAATGCCAATTTTCATGAAGATTGGGTAAGTAGTTTCGGAGTTCATTGTGGAATATCATCATGATACTAGATTTTTGATATTGAGATTAATTAATAAATAGGTAAATATTGATAAAATAGATCTGTGTAGTGTGTACGGCGGTACTGTCTGTCCCTGAGAATCGCGTGCTCCGAGATGGTAATTTTGGTTAGACCACCGAGGTACTGCGCACGCTCGCTTGCACGCTTCTATTGAGAGTCGCGCCGACAAAATGATACAGACGTTTCCTTGGTAAAACAAGCTATTATTGTCTCATTTAGTTTGTACTCTGTCACAAACTTTTTCTATTAAAGTATGACAATTACCTGATGATGATCCGAAAATAAACGCAACCACATAAAAATTTACAATTCATCATCGAGAAAGCCTTCCAGGGACTATGTATACTCTAATCCCGAAACTGGATAATCATATTTGTGGTGGGATTGATCCAGTCCAGTACAGGACACTTTAGTCATCTGGTTAACGATTACTAGATACACACCAAATGATTATATTGATTTTAGAAATGTCTCGTAACAATCGATCAGTCACACCACAAAAATCAGATATTAAGTTTAAGTCATTGATTTCATTACAAAATCCAAATAATCATATGGATTATCCTTTAAAAGCTTGTCCTAAGTGTAAAGTCGATCATAAATTAATTGATTGTTCACATTTTCTCGCCTTAAGTAATGAAGATCGTTTAAAGTTATTACCGAAATATAAAGTTTGTTTTAATTGATATAATTATCAAGTAAAGGATCGTCAAGAAATTCACGGATTCAGTCGAGACTCAAAATGTCCGAAGAAAAACAGTTAATCAAAAAACGAAGCAGCTACAAAGGGCGCTTGACTTCATTTTTAAATTATTTAAATACAATTAGCGAGAAGCCGCTTACATCGGCAGATGCAAGAGAGTTGCAAATTCGGCTTGGTAAGATTATTTTCTTGTATGAACAATACGATGAAGTACAATTACGATTAGAGTGTGTAGTAGATAATGTCGAAAGCCAATATGCTGATCGAACAGCGTTCGAATCGAATTACTATGCGTTATTGGCTAGAGCTCAGGGTCTACTAGATCATTTCAACAGAACTAACGGGGCACCTGATGATAATGATGCTACTCCTATAAGTAGTAATCGTAAGCTCGTTAAGTTACCTACTATACAACTACCGAATTTCAATGGTTCTTACAATAAATGGTTAGAATTTCATGACACTTTTAATAGTCTAATCAACTCCAACAATGACATTGATGATATAAATAAGTTTCATTATCTACGAGCCTCCTTAGAGGGCTCTGCTGCGTTTGTTATACAGTCAATTGAATTTTCTGCTAAAAATTACCAGTTGGCATGGAACCTTTTGTGTGAAAGATTCAATAATAAACGTATATTAATTCAAAATCATGTCAATGCTTTATTTAATCTTGAAACTATTACTAGAGAATCCTCAGCGATTTTAAAACGTTTCATTGATGAAATAAATAAAAATTTGAAAGCATTAGAATCATTGGGAGAACCGGTTAATCAGTGGGACACCCTCCTAATATACATTATTACTCACAAATTGGACCACAAAACCTTTTTTTGGGAAGAATATAAAGGTAATTTGAAAACAGATTGTTCAGTAAAGCTAGATGACTTTTTTGTATTCATCCGTAACCGTGCTGATTTAATTGAAACTTTAGAAATGTCTCGTAACAATCGATCAGTCACACCAGTAATGGACCTGACCTTTTCTTTTTCTATCCGAATCCGAAGATCCTAATAAATCTATACATGATTGGTTTAAGACTGATACTGAACCACTGAGTAAATTGAACTATCAGTATCAAAGTAAAACTGTAAAGCTCGTATGCACGTTAAAGCTTTCAAAGGAAATGTTCTTGTAGTTACCACCACACTGAGAAAAATATAGAACTGTGGGTTTCATACCATTTTAATTCACTGATAAGTTATCGCATTATATTATTAAATTATTTATATTTTCTCTTCGAATATGATAAGCATTATTTCGTAACAAATTAACCTAAAGTAAAACCAAAAATGTGCTGAAATTAAGTTAGGGAACAGACATCTTGCATGTTGTGTATATTTATTACAAAATGAAATACAAATCTAATTCTAGTAATTCTTATAAATTTAACTGGTATCTTTATTTAAAATGACCATCTATATTATTATCTCCTAAAATTACGCACTGATGTTATTTAAAAGATCAAGATACATTAATTTAAAGGTTAATGTAGTTCGACTTGTATTGTGCCTTCGTTAAGTCTAATTCAGTATCTGGATCCAATTATAATGGAGGCGTCGGACCTCACACACGGTTAATTAACGATAAATAAAAATAAATACAGTAAAGCTCGTTGTACGCCGGCGTCGATAACGCACCGTCCGATACCGCGTACCGCCCGCGCCGCGTTTCATCCGTGCGTTCCTCCCCTAATGAAGCTATGCAAATTGTGTGCGCCCACGCATCCACGCGAACGGTTGGTTTCTGTCATTTGGATCACGTAACCGATACCCTATTTTTTACGCTTTTCTGTGATGAATAAAAATATTTTAATACAATTTTTATAACCAACAATACCCAAGGTTTTTTAGGAAAGCTCATGATCGTTGTGTAGGGAATTGGTATAGGCGTTCACAGTTCGGCTCGTCGAGTAAGTCACCCCGCATCACAACACTCCAGTAATTTTACTTCGTTCACGCATACCGTACTTTCGGGCATACACTTTGTATAGTAATGTTCCGCACCTAAGGACCTTAGCATGGAATTACGTGGCATATAACTATTCTCAATAAATAAACTATAAAATGCAAAAAGATTTTTTCAGATATGTAGGCTTCAGATTAGCCTGTTCATACAAAAACATAAAAGCGAACAGTGTTTTACTTGATTTTTTCCTAGCTATGGACTTAAAAAATCACAATTTCTAAGAGTTTTTACACAAGCTTTGGTCGTAAGGAACACTTACGTCACAAAGATGTGAAAAACCAACTTTACTTGTGCACAACATACATAGAAGGCATTAATGAACAATATATTTGCACTAATTTCACATACCTTGTTATTATTACGAATATATTGGTCTTGCATGCAAAAACCAACTACATAATACATAAAGTTAAAATTGTGAGAATGCCGGAACACACGACTCATTGAAGTAAAAATACTGAAGTGTTACTAATAAGCAAGTTCACTCTACAATATAAAAGCATATACGAAGTTGCAAATTTTTTAGTAATAATCAAAAGAACCGGGATAGGGTTAGCCATATCACGTCGGATCTGTCGATAACATTTCTCTGTGACAACGACACGTGACGCGCGCTCAGTATCGATAGTCGAGAGTCGTTCATATCGATACAGACGACGTCTACACTAGAGCAGGTACGATGTCCATATCCGATAACGTCTGAGATAAGTTCGGATTCTTATTTTCGTGATAGGCTTTGGATGTCATAGATTTCGCTGACATATTGTAAATAGAAATATCTGTATTTCTTATTTTAGGAAAGTTTATTATTGACTAGCAATGCCCGCGACTTCGTCCGCGTGGAACCTTATGTAAAAACAGTCGTAAGTAAAGTAATCTGAATGTATGAAGTCCATTTACTTATCTACTTTTCTCTCCTACTTAAGTCTCGTCGTCATTAAAATTACAATAACTTTTGATAAACCCAATAAATTTTAAATGTGACTCGAAGATATAGTGATGCGTGTCCAAACAAACAGACAGATATTTCTAAAGATGATTAAAGCGTATTTTATTACTTATTCCTAGACTTCTGCGACATTTTTTTCTACAAAAAACCAGTAAAGCACAGGCAGGTTAGATTAAGATTCTTATTATATGTGTAGTCGTCAGTGTGTGATTAAGCTTTTACATAATGAGAGCCAATTACAAGTGCAAATTTTCTTATATAATCAGGTCTGTACGTGGCTTATGACTGGACGTTTAATATATTTTATCAGTACATCTTAGAAGTTTTTTGTATTTGTAATATGCATCAGCATATCATCATGCATGCATATCAATGCCTAGCTCATCTTACTTGTGTAACAAGTACTCCAAGTAAAGATTCAGTGAGATGTATATTAAATATTCCTATTCATTCCTACATTCATTCATGTTCTGTGATCAAACAAACATATCAGGGTATATGCGAAAACGTAGAAAACATGTTTTAGTTGCAATGTGCAGTTACCGCGTAATGATGCTAACGCGAACTTGATGCTAGGATGCTTGGAGTTGCTTATTAATAAATCTCAAGAGTTTGTCGCGAATCAATTTACCCTTGTTTGAGTTTAAAGAGTGGGCAAAAGTAAGCAAATTTTGTATATCTAATGGTGACCGAGAAATCTAGAAATTTAATAACAAAGTTCTGACTTTATTGATTGAGTTAGTAAATCTCGGTGTGGGTTGTAAGCAGGTATAAGGATTGTGGCCGTCCTGATTTTCATGGTGGTCACCGTTCTTATTTGACTTTTTGAACGATATAACAATTTTTTACCTTAATTATTTAACTTTTTTACGCAGTTCGCTGGGTAGGGTTTATGACGACGAAATATATACAAAAGACGCCAGAGTTTTTTTTTTTTCGAAATGACTACGCTATTGACCAAGCAAGGTCTTAACAGCTTCACCGGACTACTAAGGCGAGCGCTTAAGGCACTCAGCCGATTTTATTTTGGCAACCAGCTCAAGGGTGCACGGCACACGTCGGCTTGACTGTTGCCTGTTGTATGCAAAATCGCGACCTGTCTTAGCTAACCTAGCTAACTATGCATATATGTATGAGTTGCTGAAACGTATATGTGTACCAAGCATACACGCCTCAACAACTCCTCCATATATTTATTATCGGAAAATTGAGTATTTTTCAGTTCGATAAGCGAAAAAAAGTAAGCCCTTCCACTTTCATGTGTAAGCGTGTAGTAGGCGTGCACGTATGTGGGGGTGATCGTGTAGTGTTGTAGCAGTGATGTATATTTGTGTGTCACCGTATCGCGCAAGCAACGCACTCAAGGGCTCCCTACCGAGGGATCGAACCTAGGCTTGAGCCACTGCCGTGGGAGGCCTAATCGGGTACGCCACAGTCAATATTCCTGCATATAAGAATCATGATTGGCTAAAAGATCCAATCGTTGATACACTGACAGGTACTTAGTGACCTTTTAAATTTATCTTGGTAATTCGCCACTTGTATAGTACATACAGAACTTCCTACCATAAAGGTTCAGGCTTGTTGGATGATCTCATATATGTTTTTTTTTTTTCCTTTTTGTTTTAGTCTGCAGACTCTTGGTCCGCACCTTTTTTTTGCTTAGATGTAGTTTTTTTTTTACGTAAAAATAAAAGTAAAAAAAATATATGTTTTGAATCATAGTGATGCTTCGATCTCTATTCAAATGTTATTAGATTATTTGTGGACTATTCACCAACAATTATATTTTTAATAACAAATTGTTCTCTCGTCTTTGTATTTCTTGTTTGCAAGTATAATACAAGAAGCATTCAATTATTTTTAATGAACTCAAATACTAATAATAATTTAACCTGATCATGCCTGATGATTCTAGATATAAACTTTGCAAATGAGGAGTAAAACTAAACGATCGGCGAGTGGACATCTTTAGATGTTATCTGAATCTAAAATACGATAATGTGAAAACGTTGAGACTTAATCATAACTTAAGCATTAATGTCGGCCGACGAACCAGCGCGATCGGACGGACCGACGTACTGACATTATATGATAATAAAAACTTTATAGTCGCCGGACAACATCGGTAACGACGGATTCACATCGGCGGGTGACTACGGTCTGTGATGTTAAAAGTTTGCCATGCCCCCTACTTATGTTGAGTACCAGAATGCTGTGAAGAAGGAATCGAAACGATTAATTCAATATTGATGTGGAACATATCTAGGGGCGGTTTAGAACGACTGATGGCATGGCGACGCGTTTGTTTTTTCAAATCTTAATATTGTATTTTCGATTATGCCATTAATTACTATCCTTTAAAGTATATTATGCCTTAAAAATATTTAGATATTTATGTCTACCAGGCGTTCTGCGATGACTCACAATTTTTTCTATATTAGCTTAAAATAAGTACAAGTTTATTAACGTTATAACAGATTTCAGGAGAATTTATCGGAAAAGACTACAGTTGATATCTTCCGTAAGTACCATAGTTTATCCTAAGTCTTATTTAGGTTATTACAACTAGGAATTGTAAATTTGGTTATGCTTTTATAAAATTAATAGACTGATACAAACCCGAAAAGCAGCATTATTTAATTCGTCATCCTGCACTACGCTACGCACTTTATATTCCATATAAAAAGTCCCCCAAATAAAATAAAAGAAGATTATGCAAATCTGCTAAACCTACAATTAAAGATAATGCATAATAATTCATTGAAATAGTTTTTTTTTATCAATAGTGTATTTAGTTTTTCTAAACTGTGATATAATGTGTGTAATATAGGTAAGTTTCAAGCATTAACACTTCTTTCATTATAATAACAATAACAATGTTTTAATGAAACATTTATAACGTAAAAATAACAGTTTTTATATAAACTAACATACATTATGAGTAGTGAAAGTTATTGATTAAGTTTAATAATCCAAAAACAATAACAATCACCTCTTATTTGTCTAAACAATGCAAAGAATAACACTTTACACGTTACGTAAGTTAACGTAATACACGTTACAAATATTGCCTTTGTAGAGAAAGATGATTAAGTTGTATACAGATGATCTACACTTTTCCTATTTGTAAATATTTAGGTATGGAGACATGCAAAAGGTTTGGAATATGCGTCTTTCTCTGTAGAAGCGATGTTTAATTTTACACCGTTTTGTCGCCTTATCAAAGTCGCGGCCGGTGCTGTGTCTCGTGTAATTTATACCAATTCGATTGTAATAAAATCTCAAGGAATTTCGTATTAATGCAGCTGTTAAGAACCGTATGAGTTTGAACTGAGAAATGTAAAAATTATAGGTTTTCTCAACTGTGGTTCATTCTGAGAAATACTTGTAGATTTGGTAACAGGAATAAGGTGTTGTGATCAGCACTTTAGGTGTATATTTTTCGCAATTATTTTATTTCGACATTTTATTAAATGTTGTTATAAGTATTTTGGAGTATAATAGCTTTCGTTTTCGAATGCATTAAAAATATACTATCTCATTCAATCACAACATAAAATATGTATACCTTTATAGCATCTCTTTTTCGATACACATTGTGGTTTTTCATAAAATTTAATTTACACCGACCCAAAGCCGTTTTACTTCAAAACTTAATACATTAGTAACATCGATTGTATTAATCATTAAAGGGGAAATCAACAACAGTGTTTAAAGGGAACGAAAAGGCGCACCGGCGGCGGCGACACTTCGATTGTATTGGGAGTCGACCGTTTTTTCTCGAACAATTTGCGCGCGTTACACAAAATGTACAGACGTAGCCTGCTGTCAAGACCGCGCTGTCTTCAGATAAAGACAACAACGGTACCGGGGCCCGCTTTCAGAGAATGCGTCGCATTTCGGATTGAGAACCGCTTTACTAGTCGAAGAGACCGTGTGCCGAACAAATCATCATCGGTTGTATTTCGCACATAAAACTTGTTTAAATAAAAGCATAGTGTAGATCTGAACCGGCGTTGACCAATGAAAGTTCAGCAATCCGTCGCCGTTTGTCTATGTTTAACTGAATACGCTAATGACTTGACCGGTATTCACAGCTTCACCGGACTACTAAGGCGAGCCCCTAAGGTATTTCACTACTTGGCAACATAACCATTAACAAACGTGCTGGGTTTATATAAATTGATCCTGAATCTTAAGAAACTAGATTCACCATTTATATATTAGTTGTGACCCGAACGGGTAGATATCTCAACAAAGTTCCATCCCACTTCGATTTTGATTTTTTTTTTAATAATTTACAGGTTTTAGTTTTTGACCACAATCTTATTGTAAATGACGATGTGCTCTAAGGGTAAACACACTAAATTTAGAGAGGCCTGGCTGTCAAATGCAGCTGGTAGAAAACACCATCAAGTGTGTTGCCACAGATTTTCAACTCGAGGGTAGTTGCTACCCAGGTAAACTTGAAGCCCTACAACCATGCTAAGGTTTCATCACGATGTTTTCCTTCATCGAAAATTTCGACAGTTGCTGGGATTGGAATCTACGTCCAAACACGCTATCAACTAATTCGTCATCACATACTGATTCTGGAACTTGAAACGTTTAAGAGTATCTTTGAGCGAGTGCTGCATGCACCTAGTGAATGGGACGAGATCCAGATGGAGAACTAGCAAAAACTTAAAGAATTTATTTAGTCTATCGCCTATTCATGACTATTATTTATTAGTTATACTATTCATAATATAACTACATTTGTTTATAAATACCGTAGTAATTTAAAACTCAAGCTCCTCGAGTATAAGTGAAGCGTGACTACGCCCTCCGCCCGGATATGAAGATACGGTATGGAAAAACAACGCAGTCCTCCGCCCGCCCGAGTTGTGTCCTCTTGCAGTTTTTGTTTCGTTGTGTTTATCACCTTTTGTTTTTCACTGACTTCTCTATCGATCCACGTGCTGTTATGTTTGTTGATTATAAATTTGATTCATCTCTTCATATTTCATGAAAATCTGTGAAAGAGAATGTTTCATGGTCTTCTTAAGAGAATTTATTAGGAATGTATGAAACCACTTAGTATTCTGTCGAATACTCTTGAACTAAATTATTTGTGTTAGTAATTTAAATTATGACTATATTTTTAAATGTGTCAATGAAATCACAACATTTATGTAGTGACAACATTTACTTATAATGAGTATTATCTGGCTAGATAGACCTTACAATGCATTTCAACACCTCCCTCTCTGCATCCTCTAAAAACAATTGTAAAGTTTAAAAATAATTATATTAAAAAGATAAACCTCATCGAGTTTTTTGCCGGTTCTTTTCGATGACTGGGTTATTTGTCGGAACAAATGGTAAGGGTGACGTTCATAAACGCCTTCTTAGGGCTTAAATTGAACAGAATATATTTGATATTGAAAATTTTAAAATTATAGCCGATAGTTGTATTTTAAGGCAGCGCGTATCAAAGTTTACCTCGTTATTATCTTAAGCTACATTGTTACTCAATGTCTGATGTGATCATAGATAAACGTTAAACTAGACAGAGGTCATTCAAATAATAGGTACGTAAGTAGTAATGGGGGGATGGGGAGGTCCTTGATTTGCTTATTTTTAATGGATCTGGGAGGTGATTACGTCAGCAATATCTATTTATTTAACCAAAACGGATTTAAAAATTCTTATATATATGGTTACGTAAATATAGGCGGGAGTTACGAGTACTGCTTATTTTGGTGATCAGGGGGAGAGGGCGGTAAGAAATTACAAAAAATTTGCTTATGTAATACTTGGAAGAGTCCCATATCTGTTTATTTTTTCTACCTAATTACAATTAAACCTCTGAAAAATATTACACACATACCACTTAAAATGAACAGTATATTTGTGAATATGTGATCGAGGTTAGCCCCTCCAAACAGATAAATTTCTTTTCTTAAACTTGTTATTAAACCGCAGATTACTTGAAATCAGATCAATTGTAAACATGAAATATATATATGATTATACTTGGTGAATTTAAAAAGAATAATTTAATGCTTCTATCTGCACTCTGACCCGAACAATTCGATGCGCAAATAATTATGTCCTTTACATTTTTATTACATGAGTAAACGTTTTGAATTCTTCAAACGAAATAGTTTTACGGCACTAACAAAGCTAAAAGCAGCTGTTGTTCGGACATTTAATTAGAATACACGTTAAAGGTATATTTAAAAGTTTTGTAAATAACGTATTGCAAATGCCAACGTCGTGCGTATAGTAAGTTCTGTGTTTTATTACATGCACGAACTACTGTTTTTTATATATTTTATTTTGTATCAGTTTTTTTTTTAAATTGAAAGTTTGTAAGCTGCGTATGGATTCTTTGTTTATGTCCAATACAAATAAAAGTTTATTTTCAATTGTTATGTTTCTACATATATTGTACCTTGTGATTGTCCTCAACTACGTTTTTATTTATTCTTCCATCTATTTATACATATTTATAATCTTATGTACGGGTGTGTGTCTTTAAGTAAGGCACTGGATGCTGTAGATTCATAATTAGAATCGGGAGATGGCGTTGCGATTGGATTCAACGATTTTTTTAATATTCAGGGTGGGGAAACGTTTGCCGGGCCCACTAGCACATTGTAGTAGAAATATGAAACACAGAATAGTAAAAAAATGAAACATTCAAATAGTTTCACTGATCACTATGGTAGTGTTTTTCCATGGATAAATTTTTTATGCTATTCATTATACTATAAGTAGCAACTCAGTGGCTTTCAATACATCGAATTCTGTAGCATTCAACCTATGATTATAATAAATTGGTATTTTTAACCGACTTCGAAAAAGGAGGCGGTTATATGTTCGGTTGTATGTATTTTTTTTTTATGTATGTTAATCGATATCTCCGTCAGTTGTGAACCGATTTTAATGATTCTTTTTTTGTTTAATTCGGCTATACTTCAAGGTGGTCCCATATAAATTTGAATAAAATATTCAACCCCTAAGGGGGTTAAATATCGTTTATTTGATTTTCACCCAGTTCGTGTCTACGTATTTTCGTGTACTTGAAATCGATTTCAACAATTTTATTTGAAATTTCATAACTGGGAATGGTGTTCTTCAAATTAAAAAAAAATCCAACCATAAGGGTTGAAAATAAAGGGATGAATAAAGCTTATATGAATAAATGAACTTCCCCATAAGCTAATTTTAATGAAAACTTGGAACAACCTGTTATAATGATAAGAATATCATTTAATCAATCCTAAGTTGATCATGAAAATGAAGAATGGAACTCCTCAACGGCTTAAAGCAGCTATCTTGTGTTTGGGTACATATGACTCGTTTGACGAGGACTTACATGTGGGGTTATGACTGTTGAGGCAATTTCCATGAAACGGACATTAGGAAAGATGAGGTTCTGAAATTCGTTCACAATCAACCTAATTTGACCAGTTGGATCTAGTACGGTGTAATATCATGTTTGTTTGTCAAATTATGAACTTATTTTATAATTAATTAGAACCAGATAAATATATTTATATACACTAAAAATGGAAAAATAAAAATTTTATAATTTTAAAATAAAATATGAATATTTGCACTACCTAATAATATATTGGAAGTCGGTGCCACCCTAAATTTCTAATTTGTTGTAGGTATAAAAAAGTATATTACACTATACAAATAGACGCGAGAGTGGACCTAAACGTTGTATGTAGATGATATGAAATATGGTTGGCACCGATTTCAAATATATTATTAGGTAGCGCAAATATTCATATTTTATTTTATTTGGTTGAATTAATAATGTATTTATTTTTCGCTTTTCAGTGCCGTATGGGTTTTGATATCGAAGTCGGTTCAATTTTTTTTTGTAAAAATTTTTTAGATATCTGTATACGAAAAGTTCTCACACAATATCTAATTTACTATAGATCAAACTACTTATTACTTATAAAGGAATAATAGCAATATATACGTTGGCATTTTTTTATTTAGAATTAACTTGCATGTATGGATTAAGTATGAGAGGCGTCCATAGAAATGAATCTACTTTAGGAATCATGCTCTGAAATAAGAAATAACGAGATTGTATTTTTTGCGAAAACTCCGTTTTATTGAATTACATAAAAAACTCGGTTCTCAAGTTTAGAAAAATATTAACAATAACCAATAGATGAGAATCTGAGTCTATGACAGTGTGAAAACAAAAAGTCACCGAGTTGAGTGCCCTTAGTGGTGTCATATGGCAGCGCGACCAATTGAGATTCATGTCTGTCAAGCAAACGGGTCGCAATGGATGGCCGCGCCCGTGCTGCGTTGATTCATATGCGAGTTAATAAATGTCCATTCGTTCACTCCGTTTGTCATACTTGTATTGATGAGCTTTTTGACTCCAAACGCTCTGGTTCAATCTTTGGCTCGTTACTCTGTTCACGAATGACGTTATTTTCAGTCCTACGTACTTGCTTTCCTGTTAAAAAATATTATTCCCCTTAAGTTATGTTCTATATTAGGTACTGAGCTACATATCCAACGGATCGTAACATGTGTCTTTGTTAAGTAATATATTAAAGTAAAAAAAAAATGTTTGGTTTTATAAAACCACGATGCAAGAGTAACTCTTGTTCGGATCGTAGGCATATAACCGAAAATTCTCGGAAAATGATTCGATTTCTGGTATTAAAATTTTAATCTTAACTTATTAATTGGAAAATAGTAAGGATAATAGGAAATCAATAGTAGACAAGATATCCAACTATACATTATAAGTCCAATCTACGTATTAGAGAACAGAATACATAATAAGTACAAACATTCAGATAATAGGAGCATGTTAAAAATTGAGCACAATATTTATTTAAATAATTGTATTATTTGGAATTGAGCTATAAATGTCATATTGGCCTTAGCTTTACTTAAACTCTACGACGCGGCAGGTTGTAATGTGACATGCAATAGATGGATGAAAAAAATGTTTCAATCATACAAAATATACAACATTTTTATGTTAATTTAAGCTTTGAAGTAGTATATACATCTGAACGAACTTCATATTCTAGGGAATATAATTGAAACTAAGAGAAAATAATAGTGTCGTGCGTATTGTTGGAAGCGGTGATCCATACTCGCCCCTCTTCCGTGATCTATACTATGACTTTTGATTTCAAGTAATCATTCTATTATGTTAGTATAATATACTTCAATGTGTCTCAGTCTGATTTTAAGTAGTTTAAAAACATTTTATACGTATTATAATATCGCATAAATCTGTAAATTTTACTAAAATACTAAATTTTCCACCATGGTAAGAACGCGCATTACTTTATGGCCACTCTATCAATTTCATATAGTTTCTACAGCCACGTATTATTAGGCTTCTCTATAGACAAGATAGTTTCTGTGGTATATTAAAAGCAAGAGAACCCTTGGGGGAGCTGGAATCGATTAGTTAATTAATTCATAAAAGTAATTAATTCGTGTACTAGTAAATTAGAGTTTCATAACTTATAAATTCACCGCGACAGAGCTTTGAAATGTCAACATCTTCTTGGCAATTTGTCCGTCTGTCTGTGTGATTTGTGCGTCGCTATTTGCGCGTATGTATATAATTGGACTCGGTAAACGATGTCGCAAACGTCACGATCCGCCCGTGTCATAGATTAGTTGATTAACCGATGGGATTAGATAGTTTATTTATGCCTAAACTAGATTGGTGAGACGACTTTATAAATACTTCTTCTAGGTCAGTTAATTACTGTTCATTCTTGCGTCCACATGCACAAATATTTTTACATATTTTGGGACAATGTAATAAACGTCAGCAACGCAACTTAGATTTATTAGGTACTGTTATTATCAGTAACCGTTTTGTCTTTTTTATTTTTTAGGGACTAATCTTCTAAATCATTACTGCCGTTATCGAGTAGGTAACAGTAATGCAAGTAACTTGTGATAATTTCAACGTTTTAACTAGATAGTGGTGACTCCGTTGTTAGAACTTTCCATGAAATTTCCCATCCAGTTCACTTGTGCACAATAACCGAGCTATTTTATATATTAATACGTCAAGCCAAAACTTTGTACACCTTTTTAAGCTAAATGAGCGAACGGATTAACTTGAAATTTGGCATAGTTAAAGTTTACTAGTGGGCGCCCAGTGGTCGACATTCGACCATAGTTAATTGAATTTTTAAAGTTTGAACTTTATTAGAGTTCTTTTGTCAAAGGGTATACTTCTATAGTCAAAGGTTTTCTTCATGGCTACTCAGTTATTTGCCATTTGCCATGATCTTTATTATATAATCATTAAAAAAATCTATGTGTAAATGAAAATGAAAATTAATTATAAATTGGAAACAAAAACCACATGGTAAAGCTCAAATTTTAACCAAACATAACTTTACAAAAATAAAGCATAACGACTATGCTATGCTCGACTATATGTATTTTTTAACTCTTACGTTCTAATTACCATTTTTCATCCTACATTCAACAATGATATTATAAAATATAACTATTATTGTAATGTTTATTATTGTTTATGGTGAACTCACTTCAAATGATAAATTAATAAAAAAATGAGCCAAATATACTTTGTATAATCAAAATAAGAATTTTGTTCAAAAGTAATCCATGACTTAGACCTCCGCGGTGACAATGTTGCAATTCAACCTCATGTATCAACAAAAAAGAATTTATTTTCAAAAGCTAATGGTAGTATTAAAAACGTCTTTGTCTTGGATTCACCATTTGATTGTATTGTGCATCCATTACTTTTCCAAACGATGATACTGGGCATATCACTATTTCTCATAAAGAACAGACGACATTTAATTCAATATCTCCCAGAAATACCACCTCATGGTATCGTGTAAAATTAATTGAAAATTGTGTCATGGGTTGCGATAAATCTCTTTATTTTTGTATAATTATGTTACCACCTTATATAACCGCCTGTTTTTGTTTCAATTTATAATTAATTGCAATATTCATGTAGACATAGATTTTTTTTATGTTTACATAATCAAAAAAAAGTGGCAAATAACTGAGTAGCTATGATGAAAACCTATGATTATAGAAATATTTTAAAGAACCCTAATAAAGTTAAGACTTTAAAAAATCAATGTTCTATGGTCGAATGTCGCGTTGGGGCGCCCATTAGTATTTTTAAAACTTTTATAATACAAGGCCATTATATATCAATAAATTCTGCAATGTGCAGTACTTACATAATTCTAATATTAACGATGTATGTCATACTCATAATTTCTTCAGTTTATGTGACATAGCTTGATAGCACAGCTGAGTTTCACTGTGTGTATGCGCATTTTATGTAGGTACAACACTCTCAGTACGCTTATATTAATGACTTCGAATGATTTAGACGCCCTACGGTATATCTTTTCGCAAGAAGTGTTCGCTAGAAATTTTGTATGTTAATCAAATTAATTATAGCAGACTCAAAAACAAAATCCAATATCATTTAATCAGCTCTTTTGTCTCAACGAATACGTCCTTATTAATGTTTATGTTTATATATTGACTAACTGATCACAGCGGCTTCGTTCTAGTAGAAATGGTTTTGCTGTTTTGTAGAAACTACGTGTGAGAAGTTTTTTTATTGTAGTATTGTCCTTTCCACTTACTTCTGACTTTAACTTAACCTTATTTTACTACTTCTGACTTTAACTTAACCTTATTTTACTGACTTAAATTAAATTTTGATCATTACTGCTTTGCTTCTAAATAAGAGGAATAATATGTACTAGATTACATTCTCGAAAATTCTCTGTCAGCAATTAAAACTTGTCAGAAATGGTTCTACCATTACAGAAATTAAGGCGTACATATATAATACACTACATTTTTGTTTACACGTATAGATTATTATGTGATAAAAAATATTGTTAAAATTAAGTTTTCAATGCTATACTAACAAAGACGGTAATAATTTGTATCTTATTTCTTTATTTATTCGTATAGGTAAATAGAGAATCCATCTTATTATCCATTGATTGATTACTCTATTTGTCGTTGCGAGTTTCAATTTATGTGAAACAGTGCAGCGGCCAAAAGTCTCTAACTCTTTAGAAGCGCCTAGGAAGCACGTGCAGATGAATGAGAGGTACACTTTCAGCCGACACGAGTAACAACAGCCCCCCAAATAATTCCTATACGTTACTGTCATTCATTACTGATCTCTCCTAGTCTTTACAAAATAATCAATCAGACTGAACAATATTTTTTTTTCAATTTAGGTCCTAGGAAGGCACTTATAAACATCAGAAATATCATTAGTTCGGACAATTAACATAGTTATCGAGAAGAACCGCCAAGAAACTCGATCAGATTTATCTTTTTAACATACATATACCTGTTGATTATCAGTGAAATCCTAAGCAAATTACCTTATAACTGATATAGAAATTATCGCTTTTATTCAATTGACTACTATGACATATAAGTATTTTAGAAAATTATCCGTCTTCCACTACATCATTCTGGTGTCTTCTTCTGATTTCAATAAATTAATAATTCATAGTTCTCTTTTTAAATCGGTATAAATGAGTGTCTAGTGTAACATAGAAGTTATTAAACTAAACATATTAAAACCTCGCCGCTGGATAATGAAATAACACTCGTCGCCTAGTTCGACAACTCTCTGTGGATGTCATCGCCAGTAATAATTATGAATGAATTTTAATTATAATCGAATGCATACTTTATTAATTACTGTATTTTTTATACGTACAATGATTTTAGTACCTACCTTAAAATGTAAGTTCGGAGAATCGAGACTGTCGGTTATCAGAATCATATGTGTTTTATATTGCGTGTTGATAGCGGTACTTCATGAGAATAGTAGCTGATTCTCGTGACTTCGTCTGCTTCATTTATTATCACAATTGTTTTGTTATGTCTCAAAGGGATTAGGTAGTGTTTTCGACAAAATCTTCCAGGCGGCTTGACTTTTTTCGGCGCTTCCAACAATTATCGTTGTATTTCAATTAATTTACAACTCTTGACAGATTATATACATAAACCTTGCTCGCGAACAATTATGTTTATTAATGACTATCCGCTTAGTAGGTACTTTTTGAGTTTATCGCAAACAGACAGACGCGGCAAAGGACTTTGTAATATGTAATGATATAAAAGAGTGACCTTTGTTTTTTCAATATAAATCTATTATTTTCTATCTGGCAACCTATCTTCTAGTAGATCATTATTGCTATTACGATCATTTCACTGAAGTAACAAGATGGTGGCCCTTCTGTTAGAACTTTCCTGGAACTTTTTGTGACAAGTCGGAATTCATGCTCCGTGGTATTATCTCTTACCCATTTCACTTGTGCACTGTAACCAAACTATATTACGTGAAACATTACGTATAGTACAAAATATAGAGCTAAACAACGCCGCAAAATTATGAATAAAATATAAAATACACTACACGACATACCAAGAGCCCGCTAAAAATTTCCAATCTAGCGTTGTACCACTATGTTACCTGGGCTTGTGATCAAAAATACACAAAGTTTAAATGAGACTAGCTCTCAAGTACAACGCAAAGCTATACATATTTGGTTATTGTCTTTCAACTGGAACGTAGTAGCCTAGCAAGGTGTGTCTCTATCAATCAATTAACGGTGAAGTCTGAGTCTTATTTGTTAGTGATATTTCATTCCAAAATTAGGCAAGTACTTACTCGTATTGACAAAAATCCTATGTAAAAAAATTGTCTGTAAAACCTACGGGTATTTTAGTAATCATCGATACCAAATATTCTCCCGTTCGTCCTTGGTCGTTCATTGTTGCAAGTCCATTGCTTCCTATATTTACGGCGTCACATTATGTTTTATGTACCGTCGATCTATGGAACGCAAAATGGAAAAAATATTCCTTATATACTAACGTGGTACGATGGTTTTGTTCTCTTTTGATCGTTTTTAATTTAATCTGAAAACTAATTAGATTTTTGTTTTCTATTATTTTATATATGAAAAGATTAAGTTATGAGTGATTGCCTAAGAGTTTACATTTCCCAGAAGATGCTACGGAAATAGTATTAGTACAATTCATTTCATATAATTCTAGCTTTGCCTCGCGGTTTTAAAAATCATATTTTAACATAGTTTGATTCCGTATAAAGTACAATTGTTGAGTATGGAGCCGACCACGCGACTGAACCCTGCAGCGTGTTACCCCGTTGGTATAGTTGGATGAGTAACATTCACAGTTAGAATTTTTTGTAAGCCTCAATTTTTTTCAGTACCACTACCAGTATCACTACCAATGTTCTCTTTTGAATTTTTGAATTAATTGTAGTGCTAAAGACAATATTAAAATTTTAGAATTTGCTTATTGAAATTATTAACATCAGTGTGGTTTTCATATTTATTGGCACTCGGTCCTATAATTATATATATTTTTATAAAATCTATTAATCAATCAAAAGTATAATGAGCTGCAAATTGTCAATATTAAAGACACACACACAGGCCCCTATACTACGCGTCACTATTCTGACGGAAGCCGCACAAACGCAATACGGCTGGTTACGCTTACTAGCATCACGACGCGAAATTTATCTCTTGCCAAAAATACCGCTCACCGCGCCTAAATAAGTTTTCACTTTTAAAAAAAAACGTCTTAATGTTAAAACAAGAACTGTGTGTGTGTAGCAATGAGTTTATAGAATTACATATATTAAGTTTCATAGCATAATTTGTTTATCTGACGCTGGCGAGTAACAAAACATATCCATACAATATGTCAAAACATTACACTCGAATGGAGATTCCTCGGTGGATATAATTTATTTAATTTTTGATGAAGCTGAGTTCAAATTATCGCTCATCGAAATTAATCACCATGGACGTGTGCGACATCTTAATTAAGCTTTTAGTTATGTTAATAAAATAAATATCGTACACTCTCCCGATCAGTTTGGATAAAGTGAACGTTTTAATGAATCATTATTACGTATCGGCTTTACAAGGGACGATTTTACCTCAATGGTACCAGAAGCTATTGAATAAAATATGAATACAAACCAAACGCTGCATTATTTTCTTAATTATAATATATTGTCTACATCTGTGTTTATTCGTTGGAAGCTAGAATTTAATTAAACAGTTGTCATTATATACTTATTAATAAAAAGCGATATGCTAGGTTATATTCATCATACTTGGAAAATCGGTAACTAAACCGTCAGGTGGATTAATGTACATTTTATTATAGTAAGTTAACAAAATAAATATGCACTATACTCAGTAGAATTAACAAGGATAAGAGAAATGTGATCGTCTACGATATCGTAATAATATCGTGTCGTAAGATCTAATTATCATCGTATCGATATCAGCCAATATTCAGGTAATGAGAGGTCGCTAATTAAATGTCGTCTGTCAAAACCGTCGCCGCGTCAAATTATGTATGGATTCAAAATGGCGGATGGTGACGTCACAGTGATGGTCACCAAAAATTATGGAGTGCTCACATTGATGTGACGTAATTGCGGTTTATTTTATATGCGAGTAACTAAGTATATTTTCTAATTATTTTTATAACTTACTACAAATATTGACATGATTATTTCAATAAAAAAAATCTGTCTATGTGACATGTATTAATTTTGTTGAATGAGTTTCAGAATACAATCTCTATTTGTCTCGTCTGAATCTGTTAAGTAGTCACGTACTCAAAGCTCGAGGATATACGAACAAATGAAAAAAAAAACCTATTAAATTTCAATGCGAGAATATTTTTTACTCGCAGAATTTTGTTCTTGCATTCTATACGAGTATAGTTTGGTCGCAAAGTACCTACGGCGAGTTCACAGACATTTAGTCCACAAATCACTACGCCATTCATATTTCAACCGCTCCCGCGTCACTTTTGACAGATTTATGACGTTTTTGACATTTCTTTTACAATGTTCGCGTGAAGAAAACTGCAAATGTTGAATTTTGGTGAGATTTTAGTCTGTTGTGTAGTAAATTTTATGTTTATTCGTAATGTCGTGTTATTTGACCCGATATTTCGTAATATTGGTAGCATTTTGCGTAGTACAGTTCGGTTATTGCGCATAAGTCTATGGAAAATAATGCCACAGAGCATGAACTTTGAGGTGACACAAAAACTCCCTGGAAAGTTCTAACAAGGGGTCATCGACTTTTGAGAATATTTAAATTATTTTAATACACTTGTAATATTATTACTTGTTTATCAATGGTAGTAACAATCTGGATGATTTATGGTAAAAATACAATTAAAAAAAAACCTGCAAATGCTTGTGAGACATGAATAAGTCTCAACGATGACTAATTTCGAGAAAGCGGTGATTCTTTTCAATAAAAAAAAGTAATTTGACCAAAAAATTCAATTTAAATAATATAATATATCTCATATTATGTAATGAATGTAAATGATACACTGAAATTTTATTCTTCTGAGAGGTCATTTAAAGGTAGGCTGCTAAACTTAAAGTTTCAATTTTTCTCTTTTATAAGAGAAAAAAAAATCCTTTAAAATCTACTACATTTGTATCACAGTTTTGGATGTATTTCAACGGAGTAGTTCTAAAATCTCACTTGAAATCAGAAAGTAATTCGATTTCGTCGGTGATATTGTGAGAAACTTAAATATACATAGATAGTATGATTTATAAAACAAAAATAGTTATGCGGATTTCTTTTTTTTTTACCACGTCGGTAACAAACAAGCATGCGGGCCGCTTGATGTAAAGCGGTCGTCGCAGCCTATGGACGCTTGTAACATCAGAAATATGTCACACGCGCGTTAACGACCCCTAAACATGTATTTTAAATACGTTGAGATTTTATTGCTAATAAATATCAATGAATATAATGAGCAGTTCATTAGAGATATATTTATTGATACACTTTAAAAGTTTTATGCAGTTTTTGACATATTTTTAACATAAAAATAGATTTAGATAAAATATTTCAAATTAGTATAACATTTGTATAAGTTTTTTGTTAGTATGATTTTATTTATTTTGCAATGCGATTTCTGTTATGTGATGTTTTTTGTTATGTCTATATGGAAGAATTGATTGTCTATCAATACATATGTGTTGCTGGTTCTGCGGCACTAAGAAAATCACTAACTATATGATACTTATAACTTACAAGTAACACGATGTTGGTATTGTTTTAATTTAAGAAATAAAATTTCCTTAAAATATCAAGGTATATGATTAAATTAGTTTTATTATGACGTATTCTGTGACGTAACACGCCGCAAGTTGCACGCTGCACGCCGCATGGTGCATGCCACAAGCTGCAAGTTACACGCCGCACGCCGTATTCCTGTATTAAGTGAACTCAGTGGTACAGAAAAGGACAATCGGGTACGTGTCATTAAAATAACAGTCATATTCCGGCGAGATAGGTCAAATCTACATAGAAGCGTGCAAAGCCGCGAGTAAAACTTAATTATCTATAAAAACGGTAATTACATTGTACTTGCACTCGTTATGAGAAAGTTCTCCCTCTGTATAGTTCCTGTATACAGAGGTCATAAAAAAAACAATATTTTTTTAACAGTATCTCTTAATATCGAAACGTTTAATTAACATAGTGCCTCGACTCGTCTCCCCTACCTCCGCTCCCCGTCGCTCCCTCCTTCCCGGTGGCGTTTCAAAACAATTCGCTTGTCCCTCGTAAATCACACAAAAATAGTAGATAATAATTAAACGTATGACGAGTCGGATTTATGACCCTATAAATATGTCAGTCACGGGACCTCCTTTGCGTGTTGCGTGCCCTTAATAACTACACAGTTCATTTCTATCTAGTAGCGCAGTTTATTGCAGCTCTGGCTTTTTTATAGTTTTTTTTTTTTGTATACGTATAAAGATCCCTTGTGAGACAAGTATTGGTGTAAAAAGATGTTAAGTTTCATAAGAATACATAAGATAATATATTAGTAATGTATTAGTAGACTGATGATATAAAAACAAGGTAAATATTATTTCAAAATATATTCGTTTATTATAATATATATATATATCTAATAAATATATATAATAAAATATATATATATTTTTTCTCATATATTAAAATCTTTACTATTAATCTTTTAAATTTGATATTCAGTATATTTTCTAAATAAGCGTATTTCTAGATTAGGTTTGTTTATGTCGCATAGAGAAAAAGTTTATTTTAATCGGGGTTCCGAAACCGGAAGTTCTACTTACGTTCTTTTTAATTTATTCATTAGAATTTTGCGGGGTGGTAGGGTTTTACAGCCCGACTGGGTCGCAACCACCATGCATATGGCGAAAAAGCCCATCATAGTGACTCGCTTCTGCGCGTCGCGTTTCGGGATCAGCCTGTGCATATTCAGTACCGGGCGACTTTCGTCATTATGGCCGGCATGACAGCGGCGACCGGCGATGGATAATCTGTCTATCGTTGGTTGCCGATGTTTTTGGATTGTACTATGCATAACATCAGGCTTAGTGCAGTCACTTTGTCGTGCTACTACAAAAAAAAAAGAATCTATATCACTTATTTTATGGCCAGAATAAATGTAATTTTCTTTAATATAACAACAAAAAATCGAGGCAGTGATAAGCACTGTCAACAGAAATGAAAACGCTTCTACTGATACTCCAAACAATAATTATATAGTTTATGTAAATAATATTTTATGAATTGATTAAATTTATGATGGGCTGTACAAGGTCAATATAAAACATCAATATTACATGTACCTACACGCGTCGCTAGTAGTAGAAAGTACAATACGTCACAAGCATTTTTAATAGGCCGGTGAAGCTGTTAAGACCTTGCTAGGTTAATAGCGTAGTCAAATCGAGAAAAAAAAGTCACAAGCATTTCGGTAACGATTTACTAACGCGGTAACGCTGTCGCTGACCCATATGTTGTTATCTTATCTAGAATTGATCTATCTTATCTAAAAAACTCTTAAATCCAAAAAAAATGTGCGTATATGAAGAAGTGAAACTTTCAAAAAGAAAGCGAGAGGAGTGTATGGATCACTATTTTTTAATACCCGATGATAAGGGACACACTGCCCCACTGTATTTACTTCCAGTACTTTTCATAAAGGTTGCGGATCAGAATTTCAAAATAAAAAAGTTTTATTTAAAAAGTTGTTGTCTTACTACTCACGTATTTACTGCGGCATCGTTTTGAACGTGTTTGATATTTAAACAAGTCCTCAAACATGTCGCTTTCTGTCAAATATACTACACAAAGGGCTCTGTTATTTCTCATCGGTTTTATGTTACAGATTAAAGGTTAAACAGAAAACGTTCACGTATACTGAATAAATATAAACGTAATTTAGTAACGAAAACATTTTTAACTAATAATGTTAATTAGAATAATAACCAATATCATAAATATGAAAGTGAGTTTGTTTATATATTGTGTACAAGCTGGCCAGTCCACACGTTTTTGTGCCTCAGATATTAAACGTTGAATTGAATAATACACGTGCACCATATAAGCTGGTGTTGAAAAAGAAATTCGAAATCAAAACGTGGTGCCATCTATGGCATATTTAAAACAACCGGCCTTACGGTTTTCTGTCAACAAACTAATTTAAAGCGCCATCTATTCGATGATAATGAAATTTACAAGTAATAACAATAACCAACATTGACTATCACTTAATTTGTAATTAGAAAACATTGAGGCCATAAATTGAAATAGAAATTATCGTACCTTCAAGTTAGACCTAATTATACATAAATGCCAATAATAATGATCGGTTGAGTAGTTTCAGAGTTCATCGTGGACAAACATTATGACACTGGATTTTTATATGTTTAAGATCTTTAATACAAGTTGTCATGGATATAGACAAGGATATAGGGAACCTTTCATCAAGGAAAAATGTACTGTTTTTGAGGAATAGATTATATTTAAATTAACACCAGCGAAATCGCAAGCAAAAGTTAGTTACCATATAAATATCACACAATAGTATAAACATTGTATAAGTATATATTTTAAAAGCAAGTATCAACTTATAGAACTAGAAGCGTCAACAGAAAGTGTTATTTGCTACAACACACCGCTTCAGTACACTTCACCGCGATCATGTCTCGATTGACAGTTCTGTATTTATATCTATTCATTGACTTTTATCTTCATAATATTATTTATAACAAATACTCAGTATTCACGAGGAACGAACCAACGTATTTAATATTCCCTCTTCGAAACCCAACATACTTTTGTTTACTTTGGTAATTCTATCTTGTTTTTACGATACGCAATCGAAGATTTTGAATTTTTTGTCACTTTTGTTTACTATGCTCGGAGTGTCAATAGATGTGAAAACCAGAATACTGTTAATAATTACAATTTATTAATTATGATACATAAATAATTTAAACTATAATTGATTTAGGAAAAAAAAAGAAAGTTATTTCATTGTTTTGATTACTTATCCCGGCAGTCCTTATGACCACAACGCTTTTCGATAATAATCAAAAACTAGCGTACTATAATAACATTTAAATTAAACCTAAGGGAGGATTAGCTTTTTGCGGGAACACCTATTGATGCTCGATGTCAGCGAGTTTACTCTTTAGCCTAGGAAACTAGAAAAATGCTGTTACAGTGATATTGTCGCCTCACGATGTTTTGTAATATAATTCGATCTGAAATGAAGTAGGCTATTCGCTATAACAATATGAAAACTGTGGAGTCATGTCGTCTGTCGGTGGGTACCTAAGGGTGGCGAAGTTATCGCGGACGGTTCGCGCCGCATCTGCCCGTACATAAATCTGTCGCATATGAAAAGAATTAAAACGTTCCCCATTGTGGAATGGTGTATAAATCTTCAAGATATCTTTGTGAGGGACGTCGCCCGCGGCACGCTGGAGACCGACGCCGATATTTTACAAGTTTTTGACAGCCGATATGGCTTCAGTAAGCACCTGCCCACTGGTTGATGCCCGAGTTGTCTACCAGCTTCGTAAAGATTAGTTTTTTTTACAAATGCACTCTATGATATATATATATTTAGTGAAAACTTCTTTTTTGGCAGGGCAAAAACTTTTTCGCGTTAGCGGCATGTTACTAGCGATACTGACCGCATTGCGCTTGCGCGATTTGCGTAAGACGAGCAACGTGTACTATAGCGACCTGTGTACCTCTAATATTAGTATTTTGTATTGAGATTTTGCAGCCGATCATATATTTGATTAATTAATAAACCGTACAAAAATAATATTGTAATCTATATATCGATGAAAATAAAGTTAACAGAAAAAAATACAAACATTAAACATAAAACAGGTTTTGACGGCACTTACCTACAGTGCGGTTAAAACATGATGCGGACAAAGTCATTTATTGAATGTATGTATAATTTATTTTTTTAAACTTTATTTTTGGCAATCAATCTTTCAGATTATTACTGCCATTGTCGAGTAATCAATAATATTACAAGCGTCGTACGATCATTACAATATCAAGCGTCGTGTCAATCAATATTCTAACAAGATGGTAGATCTCTTGTTAGAACCCTCCAGGGAGTTTTTGTGGCACCTCAGAATTTCATGCTCCGTGGTATTATTTTCCATTCACTTCACTTATGCACAATAAACTAACCATATTACGTAAAACACCACCAACTTTACACAATATAGAGTCAAGAAACACAAGATTATGAATAAAATATAAAATCCACTACATGACAGACTGAAATCCCGCCAAAAAAAAAACCGTATGTATTTATGTTGTATGTAGGGTAAAAGCCGGATAGTTGCCTCGGACGGATACATGCCCCGCTTTTTAATACATTATGTTAGGAATATATGTTGTGTTGGTGCTTTACTACAATAAGTAGTGATCCCTCGTAGGCCTCAGTGTTGTGTAAGCCACCTGAATAAGTTCACGTGTTTTGTACATGTCAGCAAAAATCTTCCACGGCGAAACTTTGACGGGCGTTATAATTATATTGGTAAGTAATTTCTATTGAATATTTTTATTACCGATCGTGGTTTCAGTCAAATTTTTGTTTCTTTGCATTCATTAGAGTTTAAATTACATTCTTTAATTTATTATATTGCTAAATAATTTTTATTTATTTCGTAAATAAAAAGGGCAAGTATCCGCATCAGAAAGGATAGTCGCCTTACTTACTTTCACGGATAGTTGCCCCTAGAGTGAATAATTTTTTTTAACAAACAACGACGGATTTTATTTTTTTATAGTTTTTTTCAAATTTACTGTGACTCTAACATGTTACTTAACTGATTCATATATTTATTTTAGATAAGCGAAATGCCTCGCAAATATAAGCATAAAATCACGCATGGTGTCACGCAATATTAACTGCGCAGAAGATAGCACTTGCCTTGGAAGAATTGAGACAAAAAAAAAATCTCAATGAAATTTCTCGAACATACGCAATATACTCTTGAACAGTAAGAAGATGCTACGAAAAGAGTAACCAGCTACTGCTAATTCAAGGTATATTCTTGATTTAAAAGTGTATACCTAGCAGTATAAATACAAAATTCTATCTACATACCTTCTTATTTGACGTAATTGTATTGTTGTCACTTCTAGTAAAAACGTTCTTCATTTCGAGAATGAAAAAAACTGGTAGCTCATATATTGAAGCTCGGAGACACCGCTTTTTCTCCTGACAGATATGTGATTTGCCAATTAGCTTATCAATTTGCCGAAGAGTTGGGATTAAAGCACAACTTTAACAATGAGAGTAAAATGACTGAACCTCAATGGCAAAAAAGCATTCTTGAAAGAACTCCTGAAATAGCTTTGAAACAAGCTGAGGGTTTATGAATTGTAAGAGCGAAGGGTTTCAACAGAACAGAAGTTGCAATTTTTTTTCAAAATCTTAACAACTACTTTAAGTGAGAAAATTTTACTAGATAAGCCAGATAGAATATTTAACATGGATGAAACCGGTGTCCTACTCAATAATAAAATCGGTAAAGTATTAGCTAAGAAAGGTGCTAAAGCAGTTATATCAATTAGTTCTGGTAAAAAAGGAGAAACAGTTACTGAAAATTATAAAGACTGTTAAATAAATAATAAAGATTACTTTGATATATATTTTTTTTCCAATCCAAATTAAAAATCATACCGATGTTACTATCTCCGCACGAGGCAAGTATCCCCCGAAGTATTTTCCACGCTAGGCTACTATCCGCAACTGTCCCTTTTCTGAGAGGTGAAATAAACCAGTATTTATTCAAAACCATGGTTAATTATGAATACAAAAATAGGCTATTATAGAAGATAAAAGACATATGTTGTGAGATACATACTAAATAACTTTCTGCACGTTTATATATTTTTTTAAATAAAGCTTTTTCGAAAAGTGGGTCAACTATCCGGCTTTTACCCTATGTATGAACTGGTTACTACATGATATTTTGCATCACTTATAACTAATTTCCGTCCTTAATTCTATGTAAGTTTTTGACATTTTTACATTTTACGACATTTATGAAATATTTATTTGCTATATTAAGAGATCAATAAATTGAAATACACGAATATGCACTATACTGAGTTTTTTTTGTCACATATTTAAAATGATGTTTGTTTTTTCTTTTATTTGATTAAAATATATCCTGCGAGAAAATTAACTGATACGATTCCCACGACAACATACGGTTTCCGGAATAAATATTTTATTGATTATTCAAACCGTCGTTACCTTATAAATTAACTAATTAATTAAAAAACAATTTATGTGCCCCGTTGTTGCTTTTATAATATCCATAGATGAAAGCCTTTTATTATATTATAATGGAATGTGTCAATAATTTATTATATTCGATATTTAATGCCCAGTAACTATTTTTTTTAATGTTTAATGTCAGAACATAATACTATATTTATATGTACTGTAATTACAATAATAAACATAAGTATCTCAACATTAACTGCTAGAACATTAAATGTGTTGCGTTAAAAAACAACACTTGAAGGAGACTGAGGGATTTTTTTATTGTTATATAGCGTTTGATTACAATAACTTTTTTATATGGTGTGGAAATGTTAGGAGAACCATCTCTGTGTAAGAAAAAGTGTTTGTCAAATTGTGTTAAATGTAGGTGACGCTACAGTAACAACAGCGTTCATATTTGTTAAATTATTTCATCAAGTTTTACAAAAATAAACACTTAAAACACTTCAATATTATTTAAAGTTCAGAAAAATTACGTTTTCTCACTGGAGTTATTTTAGGTTATATTTACCAAATTATATCGGACCATCCATACCTTTGCATACGTTAGCATCATTTTGGAGAGTTTTGGAATTGTTATCACATGCTTAGAGCTGGATTTATTTTAAATTTGTCCTCCACATGAGATAGTTCTTCTTACCTCTACCTTTCTTACTCTGTGTTTCTTAAAAAATAATTGATTTTTAAGTGGGAGTTTTTGGCGGGATCTTGGAATGTCATGTGGTGGATTTTATATTTTATTTATTTGGTGGCGGTAGAGCCACGGTGAAGCTATTATTTTAGCTTGAATGGGTCGGCTCGACCGGGGTAGTACCACCCTCTTACAGAAAACCGACGTGAAGTAACAGTGCTTGCATTGTTGCGTTTCGTTCGATCAGTGAAAGCGCCGAAGACCCATCGCCGTTCCCTTCTCCTTTCCTCTTCCTTTTCCTCTCCTCTAACCCCTCCCCCTTTCTCTCCATTCCCCCAAACACAGGCTGGCAATGTACTTGCGACTCGTCTGGGGTTGCTAGTGTCTATGGACGGCGGTGATCACTTAACAAAAGGTGACCCGCATGTTCGTTTGCCTCCTATATGATATTAAAAAAAATGTTATTGTGCATAAGTGAAGTGGATGGGAAATAATACCACGGAGCATGAATTCCAACTTGCAACAAAATCTCCCTGGAAAGTTCTAACAAAACGGCCACCATCTTCTTAGTTTAATGAAATTATCGCAAGAAACTTGTAATTTAATTTTATCTATTTGAAAATTGCAGTAATAATCTACTAGAATATTGGGTTGCCAAAAAAAATAAAAAGACTCGAGCGCGTCTGTACGTACACTACAATCGACAGGTCCCTTACAGTGTCCATTGTCGAATTTTCGACATTTATATTGGTAAAAAGCTGATCATTTGGAAATACATGTGTGATTTCATTACAATGTATTTCAATAAAACGCATATATTGAAGGCTACATCGTAATTGAATGAACAATATTTAATTATCAAAAATATATGACCACTGGTCACATTAGATATATTGACATCCTGTTAATAATTTAATTTATGTTTAAAAAAACACATAACATGCGTTCCACATCCGCCATGCTTAGTTCAATACATATAAAGTTTGATGTTAACAAGTTGTTCTCGCATGTTATTAACTATCATCTTTAAGTAGCGATAATTATATACTTTAATATTGATCTGTCATTTTGAATAGTTATTTCTTGATTTGTGAATAACTAACTAGCTTTGCTTTGACTTTTGTTATGATTTTCCGTATTTATCAGCAATTTCCAGGTCCCAGGAGACAACTGAATTTCATGCTTACTTTAAATTACTATTTTTTTAATCTTTATAGTATTAAAATACCAACTTCTATTATATTATAGGAGTTTCAAGAGTAAATATAACCCTCCCAATATAAGTTAACATGGATGAAGTAGCCAGCCGGGCTCTTCTCGCTTCCTCCTCATGGAGCAGGCGGGGAAACTGCTTCAGGGATACCCCTTTTGCGGTAGCGTATTCTCCGATCGCATCTACGATCGGGTCTGCTTATTTCGAGGTATGATCCTCTCGAAAGATACCTCTGTGGTGTTGTTAATCATTAGTGTTAAGGATTTCGCGAAGTTGGGGTCTGAATAAAATTTTCCGGCGTGTAATTCTTCGTGGGCTGTCTGATGTGCTACTGATTTCCGGCGGTCAAGCGTGCAGAGGCGCTACGCCTCTAAGGTGAGGGTGCGCTGATGCATCCGCCCTACCGAACATTCTAGTTGCAAGGCGAGTAACGAAATCTTTAATCGATTCGATTTGCAAGTCCCGTGTGATTGTGCTAGTTCTAACGTAGCGCGGGGCTGCGACTATCAATCTTGATACAGAATTCTGAAATGACTGCAGCTTTTCCTTTGACGATTCCGAGAGGCATCCGTACCAGGAGGGAGCGGCGTAGGTGAAGCGCGACCTAATATAGGTTTTATATAAACCTATTTTGGTACTCAATGGCAGCCTGGACCCCAGTACCGATCGCAGCGCCCTCTTGGCTCTTCTAGCGCTAGTTAAGGCTGCTAGCGCTTGGTGTTTGAAGGAGAGATATCTGTCGATAACGATGCCTAGATATTTAATTCTGTTCCGCCACAAGATACTCTCGCCCTCGAGTGTTAGCGGCGGCGGTTGGCGGGCAGCTGCTCTAGTGATTAGCGCCTGGGTTTTTCCCACATTAACGGAAAGTCTCCACTTGTCGAGCCATTCCGGTAGTGCATCTAGTGTGGGCTGGAACAATTTGGCTGCTCGGTTTCTGTTCAACGAAGTGGTCATATAGGCGGTATCGTCTGCGAAGAGTGCCAGGTTCGCTTTTCCTTCCACAGGAATATCGTTAGTGAACAGAGCGTAAAGGAGAGGAGACAAACAGCTCCCTTGTGGCACCCCCGCTTGTAGGCGGATCTCGCGTGAGTAATGGTTTTCAACCCGTATTACGGCTCTTCTGTTCGTGAGGAATGACTTGATAATCTTGTAGAGGCGTATATCAATTTCGTTGGCTGTTGCTAGCTTGTATAAAAGTCCCTCGTGCCAGACACGGTCAAAAGCCTTCTCCATGTCCAGGAATACGGCCGCCGCGTACTCCTTCTTCGCGTGGCATTTTACGACCGTGTCTACCACTCGGGTAAGCTGTAGTGTGGTGGAGTGTTCTTCCCTGAAGCCAAATTGCTCGGGCCTCAGGGCTATAGATGGTTTTAATAACCTCAGTATGATTTTCTCGAACACTTTGCTCATAGTATTGAGCAGGGTGATCGGTCGGTAGTTTGATGGATCACGAGTATTCTTCCCCTGCTTCGGGATGAGGATGATTATCCCGCGCTTCCAATCTTTCGGAAAATGTCTATGATATGATGTATATGTATGATGCCATTATAGAGCCTGGTTAGTGCACCTACTGCTTTAGCCGGCAGATGGCGCAACATGTTATTGGTTATCTTATCCGGCCCCGGTGCTTTCCTCGGGTTGAGTGCTAAGAGAGCTCTCTGTACCGTTCTCGGCGTCGTGAAGAGAGGCGGGGTGTTCGGCTCTTGCGTGGAGTACGAGTCCGACGGGTAGCTATTCACATACTGGCAGACTGTTATAGATATTGTGACGTTCATCTTTCACGGGATAAGGTCTAGCTACTTCTATTACTGAGGCGAATATTTCTGCTCTATCTTCCGCTGCGAAATAGAGCTGGCCATTACTGAGCAGTGGGCGTGTCGGTTCTGGGGTGGCCGTGACGTTGCGGCATAGTTTGTGCAACGACGGCGGGTGATCCCCCACAGAGTCGATATGAGCGAGCCATGATTCGTTGGCGTGGGCGTCTAGAGCCGACTTCACCTCGTCAGTGATCCTATTTAACCTGGATTTTGTGACGGGACATCTCGAGCATTGCCATAATCTTCTGAGCGCTCTTTTCTTCTTGATTAGGTTGGCTATTCTCAAAGGTAGATTTTGCAGTGGTCTATTTGCAGTGATTCGACGGGAGGACTGTTCGGCGGCTGTTTGAATTCATTTTGTCAGTTCGACGAAGTAGCCGGCGGTTGCTAGTCTATATGGGTACATACATAGATGCATGTTGGTATTGGTAAGCAGAGCTCTTCGGGCTTTATACAGTTTTTGTTTCAAATTACAACCTTAGTACGATAAATATCTGTACAAACAGTGTATAAATAAATTAAAAAAAAAAAAAAAAAAAAAACAGAAAATGATAATATACACATTCACATATGTACACAGACGAAAAACAGATAAAGTAGTAATTGTTGTGCAGTTACTAATTGTCAATTGTTCATGTAGTAAATAACCATTAAGTAAGTAGTAATATCTGTTGTAACAAAATGAAAGTTTCTAAGCTTCTCGACTAAAAACATTAAAACCCACGCAAAATATACCGATATGTGTATCATAACATTTTATTATTTAATCCCTTTGACTAACTTCTTAAATAGATTGTTTCATATATAAAACATACACAGAGTTCGCATCACCGCTCAGAACATTTCACGACCAATTAATACCTACTTCAAATCAAATAACTTTGATCAAAAGCAAAGAAACACAACAAAACGTTACGATCTCTGTCAGACCACTTAATAAATTGTCTGGGGGCTTTAAGTATGGAAAGAAAAAAAATAATAAATCGAGTATACCAATAACACTATAGTGTGGAGTTTATGGTGATGCCCTTGAAGTATGTTATCGGGGCGACGATTCTTTATTAATACTATAAATGTAGAAACATACGGGGCCGTTTTGCGAACACAGCCGCCGCGTTTTGTAAATGGACTGCGATAATATCTATATCGATATATGTATTACTAACTTTCGTTTCGGTTTAAAAATTTATTTATCAGAAACGATTAGTAAGTTATAACGAAATTTAAAGCTGATATTGTTGAACCTAAAATATAGGAATTTCGAGTTTGTGTATTTGTAATTTTTAGTCTTAGGGTTAGTTCAGTAGGGTTTTTACAGTTATCTCACTTGTTTTTAGATGGCAATGTATCTAAAGACGATAAACTTAGATCGAGATGTCTCTCAAATACAACTACCGAAACAACAATAGGTGCTTGGTAACAGATTTTCATTTCGAAGATGGTGGATTTGTTAGGCAGACATAAGAAAAAGCTCTACCACTATGTTTATGTTACGTTGTCGCGATGTTTTCATTCACCAAAAGCCATCACTGTGCTTAAACACAGTAATTGAACTATCATCGCTTCGAATATGAGAACTCAATCAGAACACCAAATCTACTTTAATTTATGTGTCTTCGTAACATGTAGATTGTATATGTGTTCAACTCTCTCGTTCTTGGCATAGTTGTCATAATTTCCCTTTTATGATTCTGTTGAAACGTCACTTACAAAAAGTATTTAAAATACATGAAAATGTAAATTATAGACATTCACAAACAAAACACATAAATAGGTCGTAAAATGTTTAATACTTTGATATACACTACTTTATGTGTCCCACGTTGTCATGATCATTAATCGAATGAGTTAATAAGAAAAAAGTAAGTCGTTAAGATTATTTTTCAACTGATAATTATTTAAAAGTAACACTGAGCGTTTGGTACGTTGACGCGGCAGCGCCGGTCACAACGTCAGCTCGTATATTCGGGCTATTACATGGGACTGATTTACAAACCTTTAGCGGAATAAGTCCGTGGGTCCCGTTTGATGTCGCCCGTTGAGCCACCGCTCAATAATCGTTAAGACAAGACGCGTTAATTATTTTACAGATTAAAAAGTGCTTCGAGTATTGATGCAGTTTAAATTGGTTTATGTGGCAATAATGTCGGCTGCTATGTTGGGATGCATACATGTTACTAACGTTTTATTACTTACAAATACATATAACGTTTTGTTTAACTTTGTTATTACATTTTCAAGGCAATAATAGTGTTACTTGATCTTACTTCTTTTTAATATTTTCTCAACGTATTCTACTTATCGTTTATAGATATTTTAAACAAAATAAATGCTTTTAGTGTCGTATAAAGTATTTTAATTTTATATCTATTATGTACTTTACCCGTTTATGTTGTGAATATTGTTCCGAATATAAATACCTCGAAAAGATTTCGTTTTATAGTCAGTTGCCTACTTTTGATTGTAAATTACCTATTTATATATAACTGAGGACCCGCTCCAGCTTCTCACGGGTGCAATCTAAATATCTATTTTAGTTAAAGACTGTTAAGGCCAGTTTTTTTTTCGAAATGAATACGCTGTTGACCTGAAAAGGTCTTTACAGCTTCACCGAACTATTGAAGCGAGCGCTGAAGGCACTCAGTCGATTTGGGATGTTAAGGCGACACTCAAGGGTGCACGGCACACCTCAGTTTGGGCTGTCGCACATAAAAAAAAAACCTTTTCTTTCAAACTACACTATGTAGTCTCGTATATTGATAACTGATGTAGCTTAGCTAATTTGTTTTCCGCAACAAAATTACAACAATTTCGATGTATTTCCAACCTTCTTCATTGTATATAATATAAGTATATGAAATCGTTATTTTAGAGAATAATATATTTATTTATTAAATTATATGACTTCATTATTCAAAATATTATTTTCCGATGGAAGCTCTCTATACCTACAAGTAACTATGGTTTGCAAATTTTTTTCTATATATAGATATCTATAGGTAGTGAAGATAAATGAAATAAAAATGTAAATCTAACGTGGCTGTACTTTTTACATCTTTGTGAGAAAAAAAAATGTTGCAGATGCCTTGGAATAAGTAATAAAATACATTTCAATAATTTTTAGAAATGTCTGTCTGTTTCTTTGTTTGAACACGCATCACTGCTAAAATACTGCGTTCACGGATAAAACATCACCAAGAAAATCATAAAGCATGTCCTTGAGTTGAGTAATCTTTAGTCTTGGTTTCATTAAATTGGTTCACTCTATCAAAATCATTATAATTTTAATGACGACGCGAATTAAGTACCAGAGAAAAGTATATATAAGGACTTAATACATTTAGATGATTCTATTAGGCACTGTGGAGCCCTTGAGTGCGCTGCTCGCGCGATACAGTGACACAAAAATTTACATCAATGCTACAACACTACACCATCACCCCCACACACGTGCACGCCTACACGCTTACACATGGAAGTGGAAGGGGTTTATTTTTTCCCTTATCGAACTAAAAAAACTCTAATTTTCCGATAAAAAAATATATGGAAGGGTTGTTGAGGCGTGTATGCTTGGTACACATATGCGTCTCAACAATTCAAACATATATGAATAGTTAGCTAGGTTAGCTAAGTTACGTCGCGAGTTTGCATGTAACAGGCAACAGCCAAGCCGAGGTGTGCCGTGCACCCTTGAGCTAGTTGCCCAAATAAAATCGGCTGAGTGCCTTAAGCACTCGCCTTGGTAGTTCGGTGAAGCTGTTAAAACCTTGCTAGCTCAATAGCGTAGTCAGTTCGAAAAAAAATTAGGCACTGTTTTTTTATAATAGATTCCACGCGGACGAAGTTGCGGGCACAGTCACTGTATAAATAAAATTGTGTTTCTAACGGTTTACATTATTTTACTAAAATGCGACTCCACCTAAAAAGATAAATAATTAATTTGCAAATTGTGTTATTAGTAAACATTATCGCTACTAAAAGGAAATATAAATCGTAATATTTTGCGAAATTATTATTATATTTTATAGTTTTGTTGTCGTTGTATATTACCTCTCTCTTACGGTACACGATTTAATAAAACTTTTAAAGGAAAATATTATGCATAATTTGTTCCTTAAATGGGTAGATCATAAACCACTGTGTGGGCATGTCCGCCTACGCTTCTGTTTGATTCGGGCACGTCAAGATATTATTACTTCTGCCTTATTCCTCCCGATATATCGGAAGAATAAACATGTTCAGTTGTTTGTCTCAAATTTTTAAGTTTCCGGCTTTCTTCGGCCAAAAAAAGTTAATGAGAATTTTTGATATTGTAATAGCTAACTTTAATCAAGACAATATATCGAAATTAACAAATGTTTCTTACATATAATAATACTAGCAATCGCGTACGACTTTGTGCAAATTAAATCACTGCAAAGCTTAATAATAATGAAATATAGCCTAGCGTTATCTAGTTACCTAAGCTAGTTGTAGAAAAAGAGATAACATATACATTTTTTGTTTTTAAACTTTATACACTTCGATACATATACACTAACATTCAATTTGATATATGTATATGTAATTTTATATAGCTTAAGCCCGCGACTTCGCCTGCCCGGAATGGTTTCTCTAGGCTAACGCTAACTTTAGCTCACGACTTTGTTTACGTAGGTGACAATATTTTTAAATAATACGTACGGTAACCTCGATTTTCAAATATTCCTCATTGGTGCTTTTCATCTATTAGTCTTAGCGTGATGATATAGCTTATAGGCTTCCTTGATAAATGATCTAAGTGCTATAGACTATATTTTATCCGATTAAACTCATATATTAAACGCAAATAAAGAAACAGGAGAAAAGGCGAAAGATTTTTTCTTATGTATTTTTACACATCTGATGTCAATAATTTATAAGACCTAAATCTCACTGCATATCGTTTGTCATACAAAATAGTATTAATCAAAAACCATCAGACAATGAATAGTGAGGCTTGTCGTTCATAAATCGGGCACCCCTATCACGGCATCGCACGTCATTGTATCGCATTACGACATTCTGTTTGATATCGAATTTATTACGAGGGCTTGTTCGAATCACTCCGAACATGTCGGCCGACGCTCGTAAATTCTGTGACATATCGGCCAAGTTCCGAGATTTTTATGAATAAACCACTTTACCTTTGCATGTCATAACACCTCTGCAACAAAGGTATAAAGTTCATTTCGATATTTTCCGTTGGTATAAGTAACGTTGCTCGCGATATCTCCTTGTCTTGTCTCATATTAATGACGGTTGAGGATTTTTTTTTTATTTATTAAATATTTCTTTTAAATATGTTTCAGTGTTTGCGTTACTCATCGGTTTTGTGAAGTGTGGATCAAGATAATATTAGAGTCAATTAAAGTGTTGACGATCGTTTAGAATATTCGAGATGTATGCCGCTTTCTAACTCTTTGGATAGTTGGGATTCTTTCTAAAATTATAATTAAACGACTATGCATTATACCTTGAAAATATTAAGGTTTTAAATTCACCGGCAACTTTAGTCCAAATATTAATACAACGAAGAATACATTGTTAAACATACGGGTAAAAAAAGTATTATTATGTATACATTTCATGATACACTATTAATACTCGTAATAATTATTATTGTTAACAAAGTTTTTACTATTTACTATTTAATCAAGTTTTATGTTTCGGTTTATCGCTACAAAATTAATTTCCAAATACACAGTACATATATTTTGTAAAAATGCACTTCTCCTATGAGATTTAACAATCTATTTAGATTGTTTTACGAATATTCGATAAAAGTCGAAAGAACCGGAATCGTCTTTGACATTTAATCTCCAAATAACTATTTATGGAACTTTTTGACGAGATCTTAATCTGCAATGTTATAAAAAACATTTTTATTTATAACTAGCAAGCCCGGTGGTCGTCGTCCCGCCCTTATAATAAAAAACTGTCAAATTACACATGTAAACCTTCCTCATTAATCACTTTATCTACTGCTGAAAACCGCATGGAAATCCGTTCAGTAGTTTTTGAGTTTATCGCGAACAGACAGACAGACAGACGTTGAAGAGGACTTTGGTTTATACTATGTAGGGATCTAGTGTTATTTGACTCTATATTTTGTAATATTGGTGGTGTTTTACGTAATGTAGCACGCGTATTGTGCATAAGTGAAGTGGATGAAAAATAATACCACGGAGCATGAATTCTGTGATGCCACAAAAATTCTTGGGATAGATCTAATAAGTGCTCCCCTGTTAGAACATTGAAATGATGGCAAGACCCTTGTAATATTATTCCAAATCTGGAAGAATGGCAAGAAAAATTGCCAAAAACAAAATAAATAAAAACTGTTTTCGGTTACATGTTTAAATATTTTGGCTATTAATATTCCTTATTATTATTAAATATGTTAAATGAATTTGTTAACAGATGAGTGAAAGAGAGGGACTGTGGAGCGACTAGAAATGCGCTCGAAACAGCAGCCGCGACCATCGTACCGTTGGCTCAACTCTAATGAAAACGGTAAGTTGTTTTTTATATTCCACATGACTTTTTTTTTTTCGATGTGACTACACTATTGACCCAGCAAGGTCTTAACAGCTTCACCGGACTACTAAGGCGAGCGCTTAAGGCACTCAGCCGATTTTATTTTGGCAACTAGCTCAAGGGTGCACGGCACACCTCGGCTTGGCTGTTGCCTGTTTCATGCAAAGTCGCGAACTATTTAACTATTCTTAGCTAACCTAGTTAACTATTCATATATGTATGAGTTGTTGAAACGTATATGTGTACCAAGCATACACGCCTCAACAACTCCTCCATATATTTATTATCGGAAAATTGAGAGTTTTTCAGTTCGATAAGGAAAAAAAGTAAACCCTTCCATTTTCATGTGTAAGCGTGTAGGCGTGCACGTGTGTGGGGGTGATCGTGTAGTGTTGTAGCGGTGATGTATATTTGTGTGTCACCGTATCGCGCAAGCAACGCACTCAAGGGCTCCCTACCGAGGGATCGAACCTAGGCTTGAGCCGCTGCCGTGGGAGGTCTAATCGGGTATTCCACATGACTTTGACCATCAAAACCTTTTGAATAGATTTAAGCCTCTAGTCCAGATTTGGGGCGCATAGTTCTTTACAGATTGACATAACTACACTGAACTGAGAATTCAAACATGATTTTGTTTTGGTACAAGTAGGCACCCCTATTTTTTTTATTTTCATTTCATGATATACGTTTACCATACATTTTATATATTATATAGTTTTTTGTACGACATACTTCGGTTAAATAGTGAAAATAAAGTTTAATAAAGTTAAACATTAATTTTTAAATAACAGTGATATTACTATTAAATGGGCTACATCAAATTAAAGATATTAGCGTTTAGATAACGGACCAGTATAATGCTGAACTTAATTTGAATAATTAATTAAAGGGAAATTATATATTGACATCGTCGAATATCCTGTGACGTTTCCTTATTCACGAAAAAGATTAGGAATGTTTAATTTTCAAATATATTTAGGTAATATCAAAAGAATTTATAAGAAAATAGATTTAGAGAATCGTAATAAAATCCTGAAAACCGGTTGCATAACGCTTTATTTACAGTAGACGTCAGCACCGTGACGTGTCGCCCTCTGAATATTCAACTAAATCACGCAATAAATATAAAGTTATGACCATAGAAATAAAATAAAAAAATGTATGTACGAAACGCAAATTGTAATACTGAAGTAATAACTCATAGGGCTTGGTTTTTGTATAGGACTAAGCCACCGTGACGCTATAAATAATATTTATTTTCTCTATTATACACGTTTTTGTCGGTCGTAATGGGTGTAAAGCGACGGGCGAGTTGAGACTTGTCGGGCCATGCCGTCAGCGGACAGGTAAAGGCTACCATAACTATATAGATACGTCATAAGCGCTTCGACAGCGCCTTATTGAAACTAGGCTAGTTAGCTTAATGTTTGATGACTATTCTGTCAATCCACCCGTATCTACTCAACATATAACTATTCCTTTTTCACCAACGATATTGAGAATATGTCATTTTACTTCCATATTTTATCTAAGACAGTGCGGCGTTACAATATTATTTTACGTTTGTGTCCGTTATTGGATCAGTATAAAATAATGACGTAATTAACACTATTTACGACGACGATTACGATCTTGTCAGAGAAATATAGTTTTTCTTTAAATTTCTTTTGTTATCCTGATTGAATTACTGTTACATTTGTGTCGTAACTTAGTTCATGTAAATTGTTGGATTATACGAATAATAAAAATTCAAAAGGTTTTATAATCGTATCTTTATTAAGTTTATTATTAATCGAGTACCCATTATTAGTCCAAGAATTATGCCCATGTCGTCACTGTTTTTAACCTGCTGTTTTAATGGCCCGCAGTTACTATGTTTGTCCTTCGTTTGAAGGAAGATTTGGTATGTTGGGTACATACATGATGTCTGCACTTGCGACGTCTTAATTACTATTAACCATAGACACAGTTTTATATGGAAAATCGATTTACCGTTCTTCGTGTATATTGTGAATTTATAAAGTTACTTCAAACTCTTATAAAAATTATAAATATGAATTGTGAAACGAGGATATATTAATAGAGGTTAGAGGTATAATTTATTCTTATACTGAGTCAAAAATTATATTTTTTTTTGTTTTCCAACAAATCGTCGCTCGTATACCTAAATGTATAAAAAACATTTAATGTAATAAATGCAGGAGGACGTTTAAGTTTTCTCTAGGTGTTTTCATTTACGCTGATCGTGAAGATAATTTATTTAGGTTAATGAAAGGTATTAATTAACAATTTAAAATCATAGTATTTATAGCGTTTAAACTTTTTTTAGTTACGTTTATATTATCAGAACTAATAGAAAGTTTTGGTCATTACCTAGATAATTAAAAATAGATTTATCTATATCAAATTGAAGAAAATTTGTTACCATAATTCGATCTACTGATGAATCAAGTTTCTTGTAAAGTTTGTCTTTATTAAGTTCTTTTAATTAATTTATCAATTGGACCTAAATATAGAATTGAAATTAAAATCATTAAAAATCATAGAAATGCAAAATAGTAATTGCATAGAATATTATATAACTATGTAAGACAGTAGAATTGAGTAACAGAAGAATGACCACACGCATGTCGACGAGCGCTTTCACACAGCTGCGCCAAAATCAGCGTATCGTACTCACTAACAAACGGAACAATAAAATGGTATAGTTTAGTTAAATTTATGGCTCATGCAGGGCTTGATTTACTGGCGTTATGGCTTTCTCTCGACGCTCTTTGTTGGCCGGTTGCACCCCCTTGCCGTAAGGTCTTTGGGCTCCATTGCATAACAATCAGTTTGCATTGAGACGTGCCATGACTAAGTTTCATATTTTGCGTTCATTACTAGAGTTGGCAGAGAAAGGCAAATTCTAATTTTCTTTATTGTCACAATCCCTTTTAGCATCAGTAAAAGTCATAAATACACATTTGAACAGGTTCCGTGTACTATTGAATTATTTATGTTTAGCAATGTAATGTAGATTTGTTGATATTCATTTGAGGGGTTATTAAGAACTGGATGATATTTTGTTGTGTAGTTTGAAAGTAATTGAAAGAGAAAGAAAGAAAGAAATACTTTATTGTTGGAACAAACATATAATTAAATTAAATTACACAAATTATTTAAACAGAAAAAATACATTAGAAAATTAAAAATAAATGTCCAACAATTGGCGAATACATTCAGCAAAAATGTGCAATACAGTAGTACTACAGCGCTGATTTTCGATGGGAGCCTATATGATGATAAACGGATGTTCAGTCGGTCATATTAATGTTTATACAAAATTAAAACCGAACAAAAAAAAAGTAACACAAACACATAACACGTCACACTAAAGAAGTATGGCTACTGTAACCACAAATCTAAGACTAAATAATACAGATTAAATAATTCGTTTATTATAATTAATGAAACGTATTTGTTTCATCATCATACATATATTTTAAAAAACATAGTGATTAATTTGATTACTTGCGCCAACTATCAATTATTTTTAGAAATTTATCTACGCTACATGCAAAACAAAAGATTAACTTTAGGTTACGACAATGTTTGTTTGATAGTGGAACGCATTATATGAACAGTTCTGACAAGTTTGCGACCACTATGCCAAAAAATTTAAATGATGTTGGTGATGTCTCATTTTCTTGTTTAATTTATTATGACACCTTTACCTTATCGATTTACGATATACCTGCTAATGATGATTTACCATATAAAGAGTTGCTCAATTCGAAGAAATCGGTCTTGTGTGTTTTCTTTTTTCATATTAATTTTATTAATTATTTTGCTTGTTGACCTTCACCTTAAATATGTGATTAGAAATTCAAACGTGACTATTTAATTAAGATGTATTTCTCTAATATGTTGTTATTTGATTAGACCATACGAAATAATAGTAATTGTATTTTAAACTAAATAAATACATCACCTTTAGCTGTATCAATGTTTCAGGTCTTTCAATATTTACATTTAAAATGAACTTCTTCATTAAAGTTAGCTTGTTTAAATTGCTTTAAAGCTTTTCAATATCGATGGAACTGACATCTTTTATCACCTGTTTTAATATATGTGAGAAAACAATTGTTAGGCCACAAAATGTCGACGTACAATAAAGTTGGGTGCTTACCGCAGTTTTGTTGTTTTACGACGTTCGGTCAGCTTCCAGTCTTTGAGATTTTTTTATTGGCAATCCTTTATTGTAGACAGGAACTTGTGGTGTTTGAAGTGTTGATTCCTTTTTTCTTTTGTCGTGATCGGTTATGGTTTTAGGGCTGAGGATCATTAACACTGTAATAAAATATTTTCTGATATAAACGGATATACTAAAGAAAGCGCCGCCAACTTAAGTGTACTTCACATTATATCGAAAGGAATCTGAAATAATTTTTCAATTAAATTATTAGTTTCCCGTGCAATAGCAAAAGTTTTAGATAAGAATTCCATTGAATACAAATGGTCATGTGCTAACAGATTAACAGAATACCCGATTAGGCCTCCTACGGCAGCGGCACAAGTCTAGGTTCGATCCCTCGGTAGGGTGCCGTTGAGTGCGTTGCTTGTGCGATACGGTGACACACAAATATACATCACCGCTACAACACTACACGATCATCCCCACACACGTGCACGCCTACCTACACGCTTACACATGAAAGTGGAAGGGTTTACTTTTTTTTCCCTTATCGAACTGAAAAACTCAATTTTCCGATAATAAATATATGGAGGAGTTGTTGAGGCGTGTATGCTTGGTACACATATGCGTTTCAACAACTCATACATATATGAATAGTTAGCTAGGTTAGCTAAGATAGGTCGCGATTTTGCATGCAACAGGCAACAGCCAAGCCGAGGTGTGCCGTGCACCCTTGAGCTGGTTGCCAAAATAAAATCGGCTGAGTGCTTTAAGCGCTCGCCTTAGTAGTCCAGTGAAGCTATTAAGACCTTGCTGGGTCAATAGCGTAGTCATTTCGAAAATTAACAGAATGTGCCTAATGGTTTTATTATAATTTGTTCATACTTGTATGAATTTTGTGAGTAGATGGGTTTAATTCTGGTATCGGCAATGCCAATAGACTTTTATTAATTATTATCTATTAAGCTAAATATAACGTGTGTTAATAAAACTGTACTTTTAGTTGCATTTTGAAACATTAACAAAGTTGTAAACCTACAAGCTAATTATGTACCATAATGTAAAACCAGTCTGTGTTTTTATGTCATTCGTTCTGTTATTATCCTTCTGTTATGAATTTTCTTTAGGTTTTACAGCTAAACACGGATTCTATTTTGAATGTTCTTTTAAATAAATAAGCATTAAAAAGGTTCGAGTTAATTTTATTGTGTGTATAAATAGTTTTGAGTACATATCGCTGATTTTCTGAACATACTGAAAATATTATTGATAAAGTATGAATATAAATTAGAATTTTTTTTTATGTCATAGGAGCCAAACGATGGGTCACCGGATGTTAAGTGATTACCACCGTCCATAGATACTTGCAACACCAGGGGAGTTGCAAGTGCGTTGCCAGCATGTGATTTGGAGGAGAGGGGGGGGGGGGCAGGAAGGGAAGGAGGAAGGGGAAGGTAGGTGGGTCTCCGGCTCTCTCACTGACCGAACGAAATGCAACAATGCAAGCACTGTTACTTCACGTCGGTTTTTTGTGAGAGGGTGGTGCTTCCCCGGTCGAGCCGACCCATTAGTGCTGAAAACAATAATAGCTTCAGCTTGGCTCTACCACTACAAAGAAAACATATAAACGTTAAACAAACACATTGAATGATAAATAAAACCTGTCATAAAATATTTTAAAAAATTATATACGTTGTCTCGACATAAAACTAGTGTTTACAAACAAAGCTGTGAGCACGGTTAATCTTTACGATCATTGCCCGAATGAAGCCGAATGTAGCCGATCGCTGATTTATGAACTTACCCGAATAGGCTCCCGTCTTTAAACGGTTCGGCCGATGGCCGCGAAATTTACGACTTTATACGCTTTTATAACTGATTTTATCACTCGTAAAGTTTTACAGAACGATTTAGTCGCTATTCATTAAGGGCTTCGATGTACTGGAACAAGCTTTTCTCTATTTTAAATCAAATCTAAGATTGTTGCGTATAAATTAGCTAAGAATACTGTTATTTACATAGTTATTATGTTAGCAAATTCTTTATTTTCCCACGGGAAGTTTTAAACAATATTCTAGGTAAATATGTGTAGTTATTATACTTTCAAAACTAATCATCTTATATATAAATGTCTTTGATCTTTGGTACAACCGATAAATACATTTCGCTGTACAGATTTTTGGTTCAGGGTTAAAAGGAGGTTGATTACTGGTTTTAAAAACTATTTTAGCTTATCGTGATTGTTTTTCTCTTTGATAGTGAACATACTTAGTAAAAATGACAGTTCTATTTGTTGCAATTTGTATATACCTGTAATATGAATTTAGACTTTCTTAATGAAAATGTATCTTATATAAAAAGTGCAGCAATTAAAAGAAATAGGATGTAAGGTGTATATTTAGAAGTTCATTGAAATTTAAAATGAGTATGAATAATTCGGAGATAAACCTAATTTCAATTTTATGTATAAATAAATCGTAATTAGGTTGATGAATATTACACGTCACTTAATAAAACTACATTTCAATAATTAATTACTCTTTTATAAATACCGACATTCAGAGTTTTTTTTTCTTCTATTTTGCAACCTCTTGGTTCACGTCTTTTTTGCTTCATTTTATTTATTGTGGACGTCTGAAATTATTTCTGAGAGCAACTATTGGGTTTTTTTTTATTTATTATTATTATTCTATATCTTTATTTTTATGATTTCATTTAACTATTAACTACTTTAGGGCGGATTTTTAATGACGTTATTGCCTTTATGGTGGTTTAATTAAGATGCATAAAGATATTCAGAGTTGTAAGAGTAAAAATAATGATGAATGATTTTAAGAATGCATGAAAAAGAGTAGTAAACTACTCCACTTCTTTATTTTATAATGATTTGAAATATATTTTAGAACATTTTTTATGTTTATTTTTACACAATAAAATATATTATCACTATGATGCGCTATTACATTGTACAAAGTATATTTACAGTAAATAAAAAAATATAGTCTACGCAATACAAAAAAAAATTGACGACCCTTGAAAACAGACAATAAACGGCGGCCGATATATTTTGTAACAACCTAACAACTATAAAAAGTTAAGATTACGTATAAATCATTATGGGAATAGATTTAGTAGCGCGTTAGAGCTATAAAGTGCGTTAGTTGTCAATAAAATCGCATAAGCGGGCTTGTGGTAGCGACACGGCCGCTCGTAAAGAACGTAAACGCCGTGCGTGTGGCCCCACACGGCGCCTTTGCCTACTTAACAAAACGTATCTGTTGATTGGCCATTTACTTTATACACGTCATTTAAGCTACTCATTCGAAAAATAAACTAATGTTCTTTTTTAACGTTGTACGTACATGCAATAAATAAATAATGTATTATTAACTATATAGTGCCCGTGACTTTTTTCTATTTTTTTTTCCAAACTGACTACGTTATTGGCCTGTCGAGCTCTCACAGCTTCACCGAGCTACTAAGGCAAGCGCTTACAGCCCTTCGCTGCTTGGCAACAAGCTCAAGCATGCCAGAGTGATCGAACCTCATCTTAGGCCTTGGATGCAACACCGCGAATCTGTCCAAGCTAGCTAATAAATAATACATATAAAAAATCGTGAGACACATGAGTACCGTCATATGTGCGTCACGAATTCAAACGTGTATTTCGAGTCTGGTAACTTTTTTTTTTAACGTGGGGAAATTCATTATAGATACCCACCCTCCCGGGGGAGAGGTTGGGTTATGTCGGACTCTCACGGACTAAAACCCCACGGTGTACCGACAGACTCGTGTCTGGTAACTAGGCTAATCTGAACTAACCCAATTCGAAATAGTTCTTTTTAGTTTAAATCATTTTCTTTCATGAAAACTATATTTTTTCTCTAAATTAGTTATGTGTTGGCTTAGTCTGGTGAAGATGTGAAGGCCCATGAGAAGAATAGCATAAATTCAGTTCGAAAAAAAAAGAGTAATGTCTTGCTTTTTATTTTTAAATATAGTTCTGTTATTAGGTATTATTTGACTTCTATAATACTTAAAATCTGTATTTTAAGCTACTCCTTATAAGTTTTCTAATTGTTGCCTTGCTGTTAAGCGTTTCTAAAGAATCTTGCATCTGTTAATAAAAATATTGTATTGTCAATGTTTTCAAAAGTTAACTCTAGCAAACAACATAATATGTTCTACAGTGTTACTGTTGCGTTACTATACATATGTATGTATTAATGATAGCTTCTAGGCTTTTTTAATGAATGTTTGACCAAATTACTGCGTACCTTTCAGCGCCAGTGAACAGCGACATGTCAGGATAGATTATACGGTAGTGATTTTCATGACCATTTTTTAATCTCATCTCGAAAATTACTTAGCGAAATATATACTATCAATTCATATAACGCGATATTCTAAGTATCAATATCTAATTTAATTTCTTTTTTTACAGAGTTCTTATCATATAAGCCATACTTGCTATGTGGGCAACAGAAAAAAACGTAAGATTGTAAATATGTTGCTTAAATGCTTTTACATCGTCGGTCATTCTTTTTTTATGCTCTATCAAGCGTTTGAACACAATATTCTGTGATGTTAAACGACAATGTGGTATAAGATGATAAATACGCTCATCTTAAAGGCCCTCATATGCAGTTTCCGAAACATACCAGCAGACGCTTGACGACAAACTTAACGTTTATATTAATTTTTTTATCCGATATTGTTGAATTAGACATCATGTGGGTCGTACGTGGCCTCGTTACGTAATCCCTGATTCTAGATACTTTATGAATGAAATTGGAGCCTCGATCGGTGTGAGACGCCGCGTGTTGCGACGCGCGATTGTCGTGTTGTAAATTGCATTTGACGCGCCTATTAGACTAGCGATTGTCACGTGTAACAAACGAACGTCGGCATCTAGAACGTTCTATATCATACTAATGACATTATATAACTATTCTGCTTTCATTATATTATAAACTAGCTTCTGCCCCCAACTTTACCCGCGTGGAATAGTTATTTTAGGTCAATAACACACAGCAAAGGCTCTCAAAAGTAAAAAAAAAAGATTTTGAAACATTCTTCATTGGTACTCCGCTCCTAAAGGTATTTGATGACATATAGCCTGTGGCCTTCTTCGATAAATGAGAAATCTAATACTGAAAGCAATTTTCAAAGCGCACCAGTAGCTTGAGATTACCGCGTTTAAGCAAACAAAAAAACTCTCCAATTTTATAATATTAGTATAGAATAGTACTCTTCTATTTAATTAACTCAAGCCGTCATTTAAATTATAATAACTTTTGATAGAGTGGACTGATTCTAATGAAACAAAGACTAGTTTTTCTCGAGGATATGCTTTATGATTTTTTTGGTGAGATCTTATTGTGAACCTCGTACTTTAGCAGATGCGTGTTCATGCAAACAGTAGTCCAGTGAAGCTGTTAAGAACCCTTGCTATGCTCAGTTCGAGAAAAAAAAATCATGCAAACAGACAGACATACATTTCTAAAAATTATTGAAATGTATTTTATTATTCATTCATAGACACCTGCAAATTTTTTTTTAATGAAAATTGAAAAAGTACATACTCACCTTAGCTATAATTGGAACGGATGGCTATGTTGTCGACACGTAGAAATTTGTTACTTAATTCACCGATAAATTTTTTAATCATTCCATGTTGAAAGACGCTGCCTATTTTGGGGCTTCAGTTAAGGCTTATTTCTTGTAACGGATTTCTTTTAAATAAAGATATTCTTATTGTGTTTGTTATTAAGGTCTGTAGCAGGACAATATATGTCTATTGGGTTCACCAGTAAGGAGGTATTAGTAGCATTGGTAGGGGCTCTTTGTAACGCCACCCTGGCTATCTTTAACTAGAAAATGTATACCTAAGCACCTACAGCTGTGTTCCGGTTGCTGAACTTACGAATCAGTTCTCCCATAAAATGTTGAAAAGGAAATCTTGTAAAATTTTAAACTAAACGAACTCAATACGAGTTTCACCGTTGTATGTAGCAGTTACCACGACATGATTACATATTGAATATTCATAACTATAAACAAATTTTAATACATAAAGATGTAAGTACAAGTTGCGGACATGTTTGCGGTTGAAGCAATTTACTAACTACTAAAAAGATATCCTTTATTTCTAACACGTAGCGGAAGTTTTCAAGAGTAAAAACCCCGGATTTTGAAACATTCTTCATTGGTGTTCCACTCCTATTGGTCTTAGCGTGATGATATATAGCTTTATAACATTGAAATAATTTTTCAAATCGGAACAGTAGTTCCTGAGATTACCCCCTACAACGTCACAAACTCACAAACTTTACCTCTTTATAATATTAGTATAGACATAGCGTTATACGCCGTCCAATAAAAACAAAACGCAGGTTATATCAAATGAGTGCTATAATTTAGTGTGCAACATGTTTTCGACGATTTAGTTTTGTTTGCGTACAGCCTTTGTGTCATAGATCCGGTGGCTGTGCGAGTGTATTTGTTTACTTCAAAACTATAGCCTAGATCTGAATATCTGTCTCGGTTTTAGTATCTCGCTTTAGTTCGCTAGATTTCAAGATAGTATAATTTATAGGTCGGTTACTAACTACTACTTGGATTGAAAAAAAAAAAAATTGAAAATAAAAAAAATATAGCATAAGGAATGCCGAAAGATGTGAAAACCCAAAAGAATCAAATAACTTTCCTCTTTTGAATTTTTAAAATTAATTCTAGTGTGATTTACAATATTGAAATATTATAATTTGTATTAAAATAACATATTAACATTAGTCTGGTTTTTACTAGAGATATGCCGACTAGTCGGTAAAAACCGACTATCCGGCTACTATCGTAGTCGGCGATTAGTCGGCAAGAAGTGCCGACTACCTGGCTTCTTACTTTTTATGTATTTCCCAGTAAAAAATATGTAAAGGAAAAAACATTCAATAAAAACCTTGACCGATATTAATATTTTATATTATTGAATATAAAACGAAACAATCTTTCCTTTGATAATAAGTTTCTAAAATTACTTGTCTGTAAAGAAAATATGTCTATGACATTTATAAGATAAAATTAGCATTCAATTAGCACACAAATAACATAATATCTTTTTTTCTTGAATAAACATTTATAATTATTTTCTTTTTATTTAAATAAAAGTATAATAATTTTTTATTACCAAAATGAGTCGTTTTAAAATAGGTTTGCATTATGCACAGTGAAAACATATGTCGAAAAATCCTAAACATTAACTGCTTCATAGAAGATATATATAGATAGTAACCTAAAAAAATACATACTCAAGACTTTCTTTTTGTCCTGTTTAAATTTTAATTGATTTTTATTTTATTCACTTTAACGAACAGTAACCATATTATTTTTACATAATTTTTTTTTTGCACGAAATCACCACTCTTACCCAAACGGACAGCAAATATAAAAAACATTGCGAAGGAAATAACAGGTTCCGAAAGCCTCCCAGGCGGTGGTTAAGACTCACGCAAGAAACAGCTTCAAACAAAGTGTCACGGATACCCCTGAAAAATGATTAGCTTGGCCGATTAGTCGGCCTTTTTTACCGCCGACTAATTGGCTAGTCGGCCAAAGTCATAATCGGCACATCTCTAGTTTTGCCAGCACGAGCAATAATTATACAAATTTTTATACAGTTTTGTTTAATTAATCAAACAAATGAAGAGCTACGCATTTCCAACACAAAATATCAATACATAGGCCGCTATACTGCCCGTAGCTAGTCTGTCTAGATTAAAGATAAAAAAACTTACAAAAAACCGAATCGGTATCTGTGTACTATACAAATTTAGTAATACGACACTAATAAATACGATGTAGACGAGCTACTAGCTCCCACGTAACGGTAGCGTGATGTTTTCCCATATATAATTCAATCGAATATTTGCATAATAGGAATTCAAAACACATCGACACGTTTGTATCGTTATAATATTATTTTTCGCTGACGAAATTATGCGAAGTCCGTGCTTGATATCTCAGCGTGTTATTTTTATTTGTGTGTAAATCAATACAGGAATGCCACTCATTTTTATATATTTGCAAAGAATGAGTTTCTTGACGTTTACATATAAAATGTTATATTATGTACATTTTGACCAATTCTCCTTCCTACCTGCGGCTGTTTCTCTGCTTATTAATCATTGTTTATTCAAGCAAGAATTCCACGTCCTGAGATCGGTTTCAACTACTTATCAAAATATATATATATAATAACAATCTTACATCTCAATTGAAAATTGTGTTATAATATTTGTCGAAAAAGGTAGCTCCTGAAACTTAATTTTGTTTTAAATGTTAGTTTAAAATACGCTTAATCTAACCAACCGGAAGAATTTAGATTATAAAAATTTGAAAACTAGTGTGCATTTATTTCAAAAGGTGTTTTACATCGAGGTACTTTAATCGACGGTTTTTTTTCTTGAACTGACTACACTATTGACCTAGTAAAGTCTTAACAGCTTCACAGGATTAGTACTAGACAGCTACTAATAAGGAGGGAGTCCTAATCTGGTTTTAATCGACGGGTTTCGAATTTTTCTACTTCTTTTTGAACAGAGTAGCGCCAGTTGATGTCTGTTGTGCCAGCTCTTTCGATTTGTCTGCAAATATATAATATGGCGCTTAATTATATGTGTTAAGATGATATTATTTGTGCCTACCATACGGCAACGGTGAATAGAACACAGAATTAGGCAACCTGGAATAACTCATGCGGATAATCTGATCACATCTATATGACTAATTTTTTTTAGACTGGATTTAGAATTTCAGACTAATTTTTAAGATATTTAGTACACTTTATCCACATAAAGTATACTAAATTTATTAAAAATTAGTCTTTTTTCAGTTAAACATGAAAAAAAAAATTTATTGCATTCGTGATTCATGTCCTATATTAGACGTCTCTCACAACATTTGTAAAGAATTACATGTACAGTCAGATGTAATGGTTTTGTTAGTATGTATTACTCTGGCTTATAGTTATTTACACTTGCTATTTAATGGTAGTGTCCATAGAATGAGAAAGATTTGAAGAGTGTTTCGTAGTTTTGTTTTAATTGAACAACCTTTTATCTCAAACGTTCACTTATCTCTTCGTGTAGAATATTAAAATTTTAGTGAAACAAATTTTAATATAAATTTACATAATACACATATTAATTTAAATTAAATAGCTACTGTGACAAACAAATGTTACATATAACGGTACTGTATTAACATAAGCTAATTAATTATGCGCACGGTCGTCAAATATAAATAAAGATTTTTACTGAGATGGCAATTCAAATGACGCTACAAGACATAGTACATGAAAGCAGACTTATCGTACGGTAATGAAGACTGAGTGTGACTGGAGAACGATTAATTAATTATATACTTCATTAAATATATACTTTTAATATTATATAAACTTTTTAAATTGTAAAGGTAAGTAATCTTGTTGAATTGAGTGAGGCACGATACTCACTTTATGAGTAGTGACAATGAGGTATTTGCACTAAATCACTGATGTTATACGAAAAAAAAGTCGAGGCAGTCAAGACTGCCGACAATAGTCAAAACTGAAAACAATGGAATTTAAACTGTCTCAACAAAAAATATCAATATTACATGTACACAGGCTCTTATACCACACGTCGCTACTCGGACACAAGCGTAACACGGCCAGTCATGCTTACGTAGCATGTCATGACGCCAAATTTTAAATTTATATCCTGCCAAAAATACCGCTCAACGCGCCTAACAAAACTTCACTTCCAAAATACTGCATACGTACTACTGGAACAGTCCCCATACATACGAAAATCGGTAATAATCGATTGTAAAACAAAAGAATCGAGTTGATTCGTTTACGATATCTGCGAACGTTATCGATAAACATTTTGTATCGTTATAAATTGTTATTGGCGGCGCGCGGCGTGAGTTACTGTTACGGAGATGGTATTATACGCCTCTAGACAGAGTATCACATAAATATCGAAATGGGGGGTTTATCTTAACACGTTATCTATCCGAGAGTTCAGATTGAAAGCTGTTGAAACTTTGAGTGGGTGATATGCCGTTAGTTTTGATTGCGAAATAATTTTCCCATTTCAATTTCATTGATCTTCTGTTTATAAACGATTTCTACTTTACATAAATATATATATATATATACAAATGATATTGTGTTAAAAAATTATATATGTATATTCGAAATATATTTCAACAAATTCTTAATTCCTTGTATTTCACATTATTTATTTATTTGAATAATATTAAGAATATATGATCAATTGAGATGTTATTTTCGTCAAATTATGCTAATGATTATTCAACTGTTTGAAACGTTTGATTATATTTCGTGTGTAAAGAACCTAATATAGTTATATTTAGCTTTTTTTCTGACATATATAGAAATACAGCACATCGAAATCACTATAACGAAAATCTTATCATTTTGTGTTTTTTGAAGTGAGAAAATCTTTAGACGTGTTGAACGGTATCTTTGGCAGAAGATAAATGTATAATTTCGCGTCATGACATGCTACGTTAACATGACCGCCCGTATTGAGCTTGCGCGATTTACGATAGACTAGTGACGCGTAGTGTATCTTTAGTATTGATATTTTGCAGTTCATCATACGTTTGAGTGATTAATGGACCTAATAATGTAGGTAATATATAGTCCGATGAAGCTGTTAAGACCTTGCTGGATCAATAGCATAACATTTCGAAAAAAAAAAAAATGGACCTAATAAAAATGTGTATATTGCTCCATCCAATCTAGATATGAGAACCACACTAATATTAATAATTTCAATAAACAAATTCTAAAATTTAAATATTGCCATACACATAAATTAATTTAAAAATTGAAAAGAGAACGCGGTTATTTCATTGTTTTGATTATTCACTTCAATCGACAGCCGTTATGAGTGCCTCGATTTTTTTAGCTATAGGTAAATTCTACAATGGAATGTAAAATACGTTGGCTTATGCTATAGTTAAGTTGTTTCGATAACTGAGTCTGTGTAAATGAACGCGATCGGTAATGATCGCAGTCAGGTGGCGCGGTTTGTGTACGACGCGGCAACTTTACAGCGTAAGCCATAGGCTGAAGCGTTACATACGATATAGGCACAAAAAGTAAAGATAATGCAAATGGACTTCTCTAAAGTCTAACAATGAATACATAATATTTTTTTTTATTTATTATTGTTTATACCTTTTCATAAATGTATAAATTATCATTACTATTACTATATATTATATAATAAAGTCCTCCGCCGCGTCTGTCTGTCTGTTTGCGATACACTGAAAAACCATTGAACGGAATTTCATGCGGTTTTCATTAATAGATAAAGTTATTCATGAGGACAGTTTAGGTACATAATTTAAAAGATTTTATGTCAATTGGTTGAAATATAACAATAGTTTTTATAAGTGTCCGAAAAAGTCAAGCCGCATGGAAGCTTTCATCGAAAACGCTGCCTAATCCCTTTGAGAAACAACAAAACAATTGAGATGATAAACGACGCAGATGGAGTCGTGGGTATCAGCTAGTAGTAAATAAATTATACAATTTTATCGTGCAGTTTCTGAAACAATTTCGCATAAATTCCTGGTAACATTAAGGGAGTATGTACCTAGAGGGTTCAAGATTGGAACACTGGACCGTTTGACTTCAGGTGATTTGGGAATTGGGCTTGACCTCTTTGTAATACTAGGTACTTCATAGTACTGAGAATATAAAAAATATTTCTTATTTTGAAATAAATCAGAAACGTCCAATACTATTTACTTAATGCATCCATGAATTTCTGTTTTTGTTAATATTCATTAGGCGGTAGAGCAACGCTGAAGCTATTACTGGTTTCAGTATGAATGCGTCGGCTCGCCCCTGGTACTACCACCCGACACCCAGAAACACCCACGTGAAGTAACAGTGCTTGCATTGTTGCGTTTCGTTGGGTCAGTGAGAGCACTGGAGGACCACCTTCCCTTTCTCCCCCCCCCTCCACCTTCCCCCAAGCACAGGAAAGCTTATCATTAGATTTTACTTCTAGGTTTTCAATAAACATTAATTACTTAACTTATACTTGCTACTTATTTATTTTCACATTGTAACACGTAAATTAGAACCGAATTATCTCAGAAAATTGGTCACTTCGTACATTCTCACTTTACAACAGTCATTATTTTGGTCATATGTTTAACCTACATAATATTAAAAAATATATAATTATATACAATTAGCGATAGTCCTTTGGTATTTGTGTAACGTGATACGACTATTTCTGTCCGGTTTTGTTTGTCTTATAGTTTTATTATTTCCATCATATCGTAGAATATAATAAATTAACATATAATTACTAAACTGACATTAGGATAACATCATTTGTCTGTTTGACCTCATTAGCATTATTATAATTTTAAAATAAATATACGGTAACATAAATTCGATTTATGTTTGTGTCGATCTCGTTGAGATTTTATTTTATGATAAGGTCCTCTGAAGAGTTTATTTTTTTGTGATTTATAGCGGATTCAAAGTTATTCCTGTATTAATAATTTTTTATGCAAATTTAAATGCTAAATAATCGTACAAAAATGTCTTCTAATCTGTTTTATTTTATTGTAGTCCTTCAAATTTAAAAATACTCTTACAAACACTGAAAATGTTTCTGGACTATTGTGTTACAAATAAGTGATAGACAAGCCATCGAGGCGTGAGAAAACTGAATGCCTACATTAGTATCTTATAACTTCTACTATTAATAAGGAAACAATATGTTTCTACAAACAGTAATACTTTGGAATCTCTTCAACTTTCCAGAGATTTCCACCTTCTGTTTTATAAATTATATGAGTGAACTATGGGGTGTCCGAGGACAGTTTATTCTGAGCTTTGAAGTGAATACGAATATAAACAAAATGAACAAATCTACGAGCAGATTATGATCAAAAAATTAATAAAAAAAAAAAATATCTGGAGAAATGCGTATTATGCTTAAAGTAGAACTTGTCGCCATCCTGGAACTACCCAAATGTTAACAAATAATATAAGAAACATATCATATTATTTCTGAAATAAACTTTTTCATAATATAAACTGAAAAGAAATCCCCATGTCTCTGTATATGTATAAACGAATCACGTTGATAGGCTTTAATATATTCGACTCATACAACTCGGATAAATTGAGAAGTTGAGATATTCTATGCATGACAATTTATTTGTACAATAATAAAATTGTAATCAATAAAAAATGCTAATTGCTTGTATGTCATTTAAGCACCAACATTACAAAAACCAGAAGAGTAAATTCATTATAAATATCCTGTGCTCGTTATTATAAATTGACTTATTAGTAATATTTGATATTTCAGTACATTAGGTCATAAAACTTCAATGTGTCAATCAAGGTTATCTAGTCAACATTCAAGCCAACTATTAGTAAGAACTGCCCTATAACATTTAATAGCTACAATAATTTATTTTGTATAAGAGCAAACAACCATCGCCTGTCTTATAATGACATTCAGGCTAGGATATGCGGTAATAAATGAAATCGTTTAACAAGTCTCAAATTAAGAATATTATTGGGAGTTTAATAACTTCATTTTTAGTGTTGCTGTTTTTTTTCCAATTAAACTTCATTTTTATTACGTTATCTTATCGCTAAATCTATATTGGTGATGATTTAACTATATTATATATTTATTTTGAATTTACACAATAGAACAGGTTCCCGGCATCAATGAATACGTATTCGTAATACATCGTGGATATATCTGATAACCTTGGATAAAACATAAGAAAAAATAGAAATGTACTATTAAAAAATGAACTGTTACCTGTAGTATTTATCAGGTTATGAACCTGTCATG
>JACEII010000003.1:1012258-1028024 GCA_014332785.1 Antheraea mylitta
TGTATGTGTACCAAGCATACATACCTCAACAACTTTTATATATATCTCGTATCGCATAATTTTCTATACTACTTCAGTTCGATAAGAGAAAATAAATAAAACCTTTCCACTTTCATGTGTAAGCGTGTATGCGTGCACGTGTGTGAAGGTGATATGTGCAATTGTCACAGTGATGTACGATTTTGTGCTTCTGTATCGCGCAAGCAGCGTACTCAAGGGCTCCACGCCGAGGGGACGGACCTAGGCTTGAGCCGCTGCCGAGAGGGGTCTAATCTGGTCGTGTTCTCGTGAATTCAAGAATAGTTTAAATTTACAATTGAACCAGGTAGATGATGCTGCAGTTGAATTATAAGATTTTTTTATTATCGAGGTAAAACAATATCCGCCCGACTCTCTACTATTATTATAGATCCTTTAAGTATTTTGTTTAAATAAATGAACAGGAAGTAACATCGAATAAGAGAATTGATTAAGATTAACTGAAGATTAAGAGTAAGTGAAGAAATTAAGTATTTGTTTTTTTTTTTTATCATATTAATCGGTAACTAAGAAAATTTAGTATAAATCTCGACATCCCATCTATTGAACCTAACTATAACTAACGACCATCGCTGTGGCACGATAGATGCAAAAAGAAGACCATCAAAATCGATCAATAGAAGGAGAATGTACAGAAAAACGCACCGAAATTTTCTATACAGAGATAGTTAGAACATATACAATATACATGCATACCAGACTTTTATCCGTAAAAGATAGTTAAAATACAGTTCGTAAGTTTATAGGTGATTATTTTACATCGGTTATCGGTTGCGCCGGCGCAGTTCAAGTGCCTATTACGAGCAGTAAAGAGTTTAAATTCGCGAACAATTACTGACTCGGGACACTGTTTTGAGTTATTTTCACGACGATACTCTTGATTAAGTAATTTTTCTTGTTCGAACTGAGTTGTTTTACGTCAACTGAACCCCTCAGTTCCCACTTGGTGATGGAATTTAAATATGATTATTTTATTATCAAGCGTCCATTAGGGTTAATTAAATCTTGAAACAGTATTTAAAAAATATGTTTTATATGGAATATAAATTTGAAGGACATGATAAAAAAAAGGTTATTCGAACCGTTCGAAATATTTCTGTTAAATTTTCAGGATTTATTGTTAAATATTCCTACCTTTATACAGTATTCAAAACCATTTTTTTTTTCATTATAATACTATTAACCAACATCTAAGAGATTGGGCATCCTGAATCGAGTACGATTTTCATACCCGGCCAGCTATAAATTCTCTATAAGCCACAAGTTAGGCCGTGCATGGAATACTTTTCGCATCTCTGCAATGATTCCGCTTCCTTGATGCCCTAGACAAAATGCATTAACGGGCTGTCCGTATTGTGAATGATGCAGACATTACTAACAACCTTGACCTTCAGTTGCAAAGAGACATTGTCTCACTGAGCGTGTTTTTGTCGTCTGTACCGTGGCAAATGTTCTGAAAAGTTATCTAGCCTCATTCCATTTTCTGCTTTCCACTACAGAACTACACAGGTGAGTATGGGTCTTCACAGGTGTACAGTGGCAACAATTCTGGCAAGAACGATGAAGTTCAAAAGCTCTTATCTTTGTCGCACTGTGAAGTTGTAGAATCGCCTTATAGCCAGTGTGTTCCCTTCTTCGTATGGTATGGAGTCCTTCAAACGAGGCGTGAAGAGGCACCTTTGCAGGTTTGCATGATAGCGTCGGTTGCCGCTGCTATTTAACACACACAGACGCCAATGTTTATAAACAGTACTGTGCATTCATTTTACCGAACGTGTATAAAAAGAAAAACAATTTTTCAAATTGCAAAATGCGAATTCAAATGCCTTCTCGGTCCATTATTCTTTTCTTAATTCCATGCATGAAAGATTCAAATTTATTATTTTAAAATAAGATTTCATTGCTCGCCATTACCTTGGTGGTGTCGGTCAGCTCCAGTTCTGGCTTCAACTCCGGTCAGTCGTAACTCGTAATAAAAGTTATTTTTCAATTATAAAGAAATTTACATATTGTATATTTGGTAAATATGATAATAAGCATTATATTTTAAGATGTCCTGTCAACTGCATATACGAATAACCAACGGAAAGTGTGTTGCAATCATTAGGTACACGATAAAAATAAAGTTACTTTACTAAAAATAGGTTTAACAGAAAAAGTGGACTTCACCATGCCTCGAGTCTCAACGGTTTTTACTAAGGAGGCTGTCTTGTATGATTACCCTCCGAGCGAAGCTAATGAGAGGGCAAGACGAGATTTCCTCTAGACACCTGTGGCCAGCTACTTGTTGCGCTTTGTATTTAATGCGTTTTTCTCAACTTCTTATATTATACTGAAGTTGATGATAGCCCAAAACTGAATATTTCCAGTAGATAAATATGTCATTCAAAAGTCTAAAGCGCTTTGTCCGGAAAGTGCCATATATCAAGGAAGAAGTTTGTACTATGGTATGAACGATTCCATAGTATTTCGTATAGAATATAAAATATGTATTTACATGTATTTGTACTTAAATCAAATTTACAAAGTCCAAGTTACAGGTTTTAAATTTGGAATAAATATTTGTATTTCTAACGTAGTCAGGTTGCGATGGGAAATAAAAAGGAATTTGAAACTTTTAAAATTGGTTCTATTTTCGTACATATTCTTAATTGTTATCACAGAAATAACTTTAACTGCTTGTTAAAAGCCAATTTATATAAAATGGTAACGAATGTTTCAATTGAAGGCTTTTTTAGTAGCATTATAAATAATAAAGAGACGTACAGTTCACCTGATATAGGTGGTCCCTGCAGCATGTAATTATCGAACGAACGAAAAAGTTTGACAATTCTTATTTCTGTGGTACTGTGAGGATTTAAAATCGCCTCCCAGCCAAGGGTATTCCCTTCGTCTTACGATATCGGGTTCTTCAAATGACGCCTGAAGAAGCAGGTCAGCATGATGGTAACGACTGCCGTTGGTGTTTAACTTTGACAGTCGCCATTGTTTTTGTATTGTACCTTACTTTCCACAAAATATTGTGCAGTCATTTTACCGAACTAATGCATAGATAAAACATATAAAACATATCCAACCTCAAAAGAAGTCTTAAAGTCAATCATAATAATTTACTACTCCTGAGAAATACATTGGGATGCCTCTTACGACCGCACGTATTAAAAACCCTACTGTTCGAAATGAATCACAGCATCATGGGCACTGCTATTTTGTGGTACAAATAAATCTGGAAGTGATGAATACGAGAAAGTCTCTAAACAACAATTGAAAACTGTATGAAATCGCTACATTACATGAGAAGTGTTCACAGACTGAACCTGGTATAGACATTGTTAATCGAGTTTGACAGGCCTTAAAAAATTGTATTTGCATCAATGTTTATTGTCTGTTCCTTATTGTATATAGGATAAAATACAGTTAGATTTACTTGGTATTATTTTACAAAGGGTCTTTCATACTGTCTAGTTAGAAGTGGTCGGGTAAAGGTCGCTTTGCGGTCAATCGGTAATAAGTAACAAGGAGTGTAATGAAATGCGGCGCGGTAGATGATTACGGATAATACTATGGTGTAATTTATGGCGGGTGCTCGGTTTAACCACCGCGGGATGCGTACGCGCAGATAAAAGTTGTTATTATCTCGCGCACAGAAGTTTATGGTCGTGGCACACGTAGCAATGTATAGATTCTTAAATCTATTTATCCATCACATCTATTGAAAGTCTAAGAACAACTGCTTGGAGATAAACCCTCCTTAAATGGTACTTATATTGCACGCATTCTCTTCTCTTCTCATATCTTCATCAGGTCGTTATTTTATTTTATGATAAGTCTGTCCACGCTCTGTAATGCACCACCACGTAAGAGTTATTTGACTTCATCGGCAGTGCTTTCTACTCAAGTACAACCCACTGTTACCTAAATTTAGCAATTGCAGGGGCTACGTCGGTCAATTTGGGTTTTCTCCAAATCTCCTCCTTTCTGATTCTATTACGCAGAGAGAGAGAGAGATACATTGATCAGAGATATTCGTCTTGAAACATTACGGTATCTTGAACGAAATGTTCCAATAAAAGTATTCCATTGTGAATTTAGAACAGCATACGATTTTTTTTCTTTTTATGAAATTTGATGCTAAGCTATAGATAATTGTAGATGTTGTTGTTTGGACCTAGTGTACTCAGTTTTGTGTGTATTTAATGATAAACTAAATACACCAGAAGATTCTCGTGCTGCAGTACTCCGATTAAAAAGGGGTAACTGTCAGCTCTTACTATTGTAAAACAAATCCAGTGCAGTCCTTAGGCTATTAATAACATGGCTTCGAGTAGAAGTCTCTTCTTTCTGGAGTTAGATCTAAGCATTAACTTCGTTTGTTACCAAAAGTTTCGGTTGGTTTTTATTTTAATACATTTATTCATAGTATAAAATAATAAATGCACTTGATATGCTATAAACTTAATGAAACACTCTTATTATAGTTACCTGAGTAACGTTGTCCATAACACGCGGACAAGGTGTAGGCGCATCTTATCGTTAATTACCGGTTTTTGTTACTGGTTACCGATTACGTTCGTGATTTACCGGTACAACGCATGTGCTGTAATTTCGCAGATTTCTATTTAGTCCTTTATTTCTTCGAGCGTATTGTTTTAAGGCTATGTTAATAGATATCGGTTTTGTATTTTTTTTTTGGGAAGTTCGGTTTTCTTTTAATACTCCGGTAAAATCAACAATGATATTCTTGTGATTTTCAAATTCTATATTAATTAAATTATTGTTTCTTATTTTGATTTTCCTCTGTTATTGCAGCCTACAACTGGCGTATACCCTATTTGAAAGTCGTACTAGAGTCGTATTTAATTTTAGCGAATATTATAAAAAGTCTCAAGAGGATTTTAGTTTTTGAAGTGAAATTTTCTTCGGGTGTAATGAGTGGTATTTTTGGCAGGATATAAATTTTAAATTTCACGTCATAACATGCTACGTCAGTATGACCGTACTTATTGCACTTGCAGGGCTCGAGTCAGACTAGCGACGCGTAGTGTATTGGTCTGTGTACATGTAACATTGATATTTTAGAGCCATTTATACGTTAGATTGATTAAGAGATTTTATAAAAAATGTATACAATTATTGCTCCGAGTGCCAATAGACATGAAAACCATACTAATATTAATAATTTGAATATATAAATTCTGAAAATTAAATATTTTCATTCACACTATAATTAAGATGAAAATTTAAAAGATCGACCGTCCTTATGACTGCCTCGAATTTTTTCGCCAAAGAATCTACTTTAATCGTTGTATTTTTTTTTTATTTATGTGTTTATTCAGAACAGTATGCATTATTTCTTAAATTATTGGAATATATTTGATACATTCGACGGTATAGTAAAAAGCTGTACTAATTTTTTTTGGATAAACCGAAGCTTGTTTATTAACCAAAAAAAGGCAAAGTACTAAACTATTGCATCTCCCCCTACTGAAAAAACTATATGTAGCCTTGTGATTACTTTTCATTATGGCTTTTTAATATTGTCAATATAGGCTATATTAGTCTTTTCTATATGATTTGAAGGTCTATTTAACAATACCGATTGTTGATCACAAGTTAACAGTTATTCGATAGATTTTGATACGGTGTATGTTAATTTCAAAAAATTACTCAACGTTGCCTTCGAAATAATTAACATTTAAATGTTAACATTAACAGATAATATAATATTCTTAATTATTATAGGTATATTATAATAATGTCATAGACAATGTTATTGATTGACCTTTGTCTAATTTATATCAATGAGTTTCTTTGCTTAGGAATTAGTTACGCAGATCTTGACGTATATATATACCGCCTATACACCGTTATTATAATACTATTATAATAATACTGGCATTTGAATTTATCTATTCTATATGCATGGTTTGCTATATGAATAATATGTTATAAGAATCATTATAAGTTACTGTGAAATAGTACAAACATGTCGATATGATAAAAAGCTATATCCTAACATTATTCGACACAACAAAATGTGTTTATATGAACTATTGTAATATTTTAAAACTTATATAGCCCCATCGTATTTAATCTTATCTCAAATTATTATTAGCGTAAAAGAAACTTAAATAAGGAACAATAAAAATATATATTGGTCTATCGATATTTTGATATAAACTGTTTTTATTATAATTTAATATTAATATTTGAATTCTAATATATTTATCATAACCCTTAGTAAAGATTTACAAAATTTATTTCTTCTCTTTACATCGAAAACATACATAATAAATGAATAAGTAGGATCTCGTCATCAGCATTGTTAGGAAAGCGACATTGTTGGAAAGAGACAGAGATATGTTTATGTGTTACGCCCACGTTACAATAGCCCGTTTTGTTATTATATTCCAATATCTTAGGAACAAGTGACAGAGATCTATCTCATTTGTATATAAAACTTTTAAGAGAAACTTCTGTGTGATATATTTATTTATACTAGAATAAAATTTGGTTAATTTACAGTTAAATGGCTTTAAATTCTTTGTTTATTGGTTCATACATTAGCCTTTGACCACAGTTTCTATGTCCATTTTATATGCAAAACGCGGTAATCGTCTAAATTCTAGAATAGAGTAATAATAGATAAAAACCTGGTCTGGAAGTGTGATTCTTTGAAGTTTAAACCGATGATGGACATAATCCTTGCGACAGACTTGGAGTTTTCAGTGAAGGAAAACGTCGTTATGAGACTAAAGTATAGTGTTAGGGCTTTTCCTTAGTCCGTCTGGCTAATTACCACAGTCAAGTTGAAAATCTGTCGCAATGCACGTGTTAGTGTGTTCCGTGATCTGCGCTTGAGAATCCGTCTTCGTCTAATTTAGCGTGTTACCATCTCAGACTACATAGCCCTCTAACTCTAGATGGGATTATGTTCAACCGTTAAAACCTAAAAGTATATAAAAAAACTGCAGACAAAAGTGAAAACTCAAAACAATAGAATAACTGTCTTCTCATTTGAATTTTTAAATTAATTACATTGTGAATGATTTCAATTGAATAATTTGTGTATTGAAATTAACACTAATCTGGTTTTCACATCTATTAGTACTCGGTACAATAAGTAGATATATCAAGTTTTGTAAATTTTAATCATTAAGGCATAAGTGCAATCTGGTCGGTCACACTTTTCTAGCATGTCGCTGACGCGGAACCATAAGTTTGTCCTGCCAAAAACAACGCTTAACGCGCCTAAAGAGATTTTCACTTAAAAATGATTATTGAAGCAAACTGTAGAATAAGTAGATGCTCGGATACAGATTTTTATATTGAAGACTAGCCTCTGCCCGCGACTTCGTTCGCGTGGCTTAGATACACCAACACTAACACGCAACAGTTCTCAAGAGGAAAAAACATCCCGATTTTGAAACATTTTTCATCTGTGCTCCGCACCTATATTAGTCTTAGCGTAATGATATATAGCCTATAACCATTCTCGATGAATGAGCTATATAACACTGAAAGAATTATTCAAATCGGACCGGTAGTTCCTGAGATTACCCCCTACAACGCCACAACATCACAATGTCACAAACTCTATCTCTTTATAATATTTATATATTACTAGCTGACCCGCGCAACTTCGTCTGCACAAAATCGATTATTACCTATTTCAATTGTATTGTTATCCGCGAAAAATCTTAATAAAACTGAAACGCGATCGCAGCGACATCTACCGTTTTCAATTGTAAATCCGAACTATACAGGGACTCCCTCAAACATTATTGGTATATGAGAAATTTTCTAAAATAAACCTAAACCTATTCGCAGTATCGCCTACCGTGTTCAATTAAGATAAACACTAACCTACATACATATTGCCGATAAATGTCTTCCCAGTATTTGCGATAAATTAATATTTGTCAGTTTAAATTACATTCCTTGTGATTAATTATTAAAAATAATTTTCCAAAATAAACATTATCTATATATAACACTGATGGATAATATACCTTTCTAACATTGAAAAAAATTCAAAATCGGATCGGTGGTACCAGGGATTTCCTGAATACAAAACGATAAAAATATGAAGTATAACTTAAACGTTTAGCTAATCTGTCTATATGTATCTATATATATCACAAAGAAAATTCACCAAAATCCGTCAAGAATTTCATTGAATACAAATTTTAGTCTTTCATCCGTTACCCTAGAGAACCTCTTGTGTTTTATGGGACAGAAAGTATCCTAAATGTAATTTTCTAGTATTAGTTACCACTGCGTCAATTTGCGTCGCAATTGGTTCAGTACTTTCAGAGTGGTACGTGTTCACAGATACAGACAGACAGTCAGACAAAATGGTAAATAGACTATTTTTGACTTCTATATCGATAACATAGTTCACCTCGATTATAATTATCAAAAAATATTTAATGTTTTAAAGTTTTGACCTAGTTCCAGTTTTATTATAGTTATAAGACACTACTTTGAAATGGAATTTTACGAAACTTGAATAAAACTAATGCGTTGCTCTGTAAAAAATAAACGACATTTAAAGTTTATTATTTCACTATTTATCGCTTTTAGCTTAACCTAAATTTTATAAGGATAACCACAATCACCGTTTTCTGTCAAATTTCAACATGACAACATTTGCCATGGAGCTATTATTATGTTAAAACGCCATCTAAAAAAATACATTTTTTTTTTATCGTAGCACGACAAAGTGACTGCACTATACCTGATGGTAAGCATAGTACAATCCAAAAACAGTGGCGACCACCGAGAGACAGATCATCCATCGTCGGTCGCCGCTGTCATACCGGCCATAATGACGAAAGTCACCTGGTACTGGATATGCACAGGCTGATCCCGAAACGCGACTCGCAAAAACGAGTCACTATGACGGGCTTTTTCGCCATGTACATGGTGGTTGCGACCCAGTCGGGCTGTAAAACCCTACCAGCTCGCTATCGCCATTGCCTCGTTCGTTGATCAGCAGGGTGCACCACGTGCAGGTGAGGTTGGCTTGGGTGTCTCAAGTCTTAAGATGTTTGTTACTCGACATCCCTTACACCCCAAAATGAATGAATACCTGATCGCTGTTTTAATGACCAACAGCTGTAAAATAAATAATAGAATATAAGATATTCTTTACAATCGTTGTAGTTTGAAAATGAATCAATGAAAATAAAATGCTTCATAATAAAAAACAAACACATACGTTAATATAATTTAGCCGTTACATTTTATACTTCTAACTAATTCAGCTGATAGATAATTTCGTTTTGTAACGTCAGTTCGTCTTGGCGCAATCGTCTGTATGTCGACTTATTCGTAGCGACGGGGACGTCGGTTCGAATCTCATCGGTTACACCGTTTGTTTTATTTTTGAAGATGCATAGCGTGATGAAATGTAGCTTAAACTTTTATCTAATCTTACTGCTTTATATAACACAAAGAAAAGTTACCAAATTCCATCAAGAATTACATGAACTACAAATTTTTAAGTTTTATCCGTTATCCTGGAGAACCCCTTGCGTTTTATGGGACAAAAAGTATCCTGGATGTAGCCTTGTAATATCAGTTATCACTGTGCTAAGTTTCGTTAAAATTGGTTCAGTAATTTCAGAGTAATACGGGTTTAGATTCTAGACTTTAATCCTTTATCCTGAAGAACGCGTTGCGTTTTATGGGACAAAAAGTATATTTGATGTAATCTCGTAATATTAGCTATCACTATGGCAAGTTTCGTCAAGATTGGTTCAGTACTTTCAGAGTGATGCGTGTTCATAGGGACAGATAGACAGACAGACAAAAATTGTAAAAAGATTATTTTTGGCTTCTATATCGATAACATAGTCTACGCTGATTAAAATTTTCAAAAAATATTTAATGTACAGATTTCGACTTGTTACAGTTTTATTATAGTATAGATAAATGTTTAAGAATGTGATCACCTAATACTTAATGGTAGAAAATAACTCTGAATACAAACTGTGATATAAGTATACACTTTAATATAAACTGATTATGGAATTGCGTTCAAAACAACTGAACTAAAAGCACAGGAAATCACGAAATGAGTTACAATTACAGTTATCTGTATAGTCAGATTTAAGTGACATATTCGATATACTTGTTTTAGGTTCTTGTGATACGTAGCGTTGGCTATCACTACATATTATAAAACAAAGTCTTCTGCCACGTCTGTCTGTCTGTTCACGAATAAACTCAAAAAGTACTGAACGGATTTTCATGCCATTTTCACCAATAAATAAAGGATGAACGGTAGGAGGGACAATTTAATTAGAAACGTTTCATTCTATTTTTTTTGTAATGATATCCGTGTCTTATTTCTTGTTCGTGTTCCATGGGTTTTATATGTTTCAACCGGGTACATAATTCAATAGAAAAACAAGTTTCAAATAACGTATTAAATCAATCAAATAACGGTTGCCGTACATGCCATGTTATATTTAATACGACAACGAGTTACATGAAGTAACGAAGAACTATTGGATTTAATTTGGAGAGTTTATTCTGTCCATTCCGCCAATAAGTCGTATATATTATTGCAAAACTGCGTATAAAGCGGTAACGAGCAAACAGGTCTCAGTGTTTCATTCCCTACGTTCAAGGAACTTTGGTTTAAGTGAGTTTATACACTGCGCTGTTGATGTCGTGACGACTGCGACTGTTATTATCTCGTTGCTCGTTATTTTTGCGATAGTCATGGACTTGTCACCATGTATAACACTCGTAATCCCATCAGAAACAAGCGTCCGATCACTCTACTCTTATCAATTTCTATTTGACAGAATATAATCTTCAGTGCCTTGAAGTGTAAGTAAACTTCACTTGTGATTTGTATTTAAACAATGTTTCAACACTCGATTGTCATTAAGTTAACTTTTTCCGTAGAAAGTCAAAGATCGATCTGAAAATATAATGATAGAATCTTTAAAATATCTGTTAAGTTTTTGGCGGAATCTTAGATCATAGTGTATTTTATACTTTATCTATACTAATATTATAAAGAGGTAAAATTTATGAGTTTGTGACGTTGTAGGGGGTAATCTAAGGAACTACTGGTCCGATTTTCAAAATTCTTTCAATGTTATATACTTCATTTATCGAGTACGGTTATAGGCTATATATCATCACGCTAAGACCAATAGGAGCGGAGCAACAATGAAGACTGTTTCAAAATCGGCGTGTTTTTTGCCTCTTGAGAGCTTTATTTGCATATTAGTTAGCCCAAAACTATGTCCACGCGAACGAAATCGCGGGCAGAGGCTAGTTCATAATATTGTGTTATTTGGCTCTAAATTTTGTGATATTGTTGATGTTTTACGTAATATAGTTTGGTTATTGTGGACGAGTGAAGTTGATGGAAAATAATTCCACGGAGCATAGAGTCTGATTGACCACAAAAAATCCCTGAAAATTTCTAAAACGACGGTCACTCTCTTGTAGATTTATTAAAATGATCGCAAAAAACTTGTAGCATCATTATCAAAAATACTACTAATATTATACAATACTAATATTATATATGTAAAAATTGTATTGTTCTTTATTTTGTACTATTCTGTTGAAACATTTTGTTTTCACCAGATTAGGCTTCACTCGGTAGCGGCTCAGTGACACAAAAATTTACATCACTTCTACAACACTACACGATCACCTCCACACACGTGCACGCCTATACGCTTACACATGGAAGTGGAAGGGTTTTATTTTTTCCCTTATCGAACTGAAAAAACCCTAATTTTCTGATAAAAAATATATGGAGGGGTTGTTGAGGCGTGTATGCTTGGTACACATATGCGTCTAAACAATTCAAACATATATGAATAGTTAGCTAGGATAGCTAAGTTAGGTCGCGAGTTTGCATGTAACAGGCAACAGCCAAGCCGAAGTGTGCTGTACACCCTTGAGCTACTTGCCCAAATAAAATCGGCTGAGTGCCTCAAGCGCTCGCCTTAGTAGTCCGGTGAAGCTGTTAAGACCTTGCTAGGTCAATAGCGTAGTCAGTTGGAAAAAAAAATGTTTTCTATCTTATGATTGGGCACTTTTAATTGACTGAATCAAGATCGCCATACGTATTATTGAAAAAAAAAAAAACAAAGCAACGTTTCCGGTGTCTTACATTTCGGGATCAGCTAACGTGTTTAGAACAGATTATTGTCTTTCGTCATGGTCAGTTTACAAACTTGTATGAAAACAATGATTGTCCACAAATCATTGTAGGTGGTAGAGCCACGCTGAAGCTATTACTGGTTTCAGCATGAACGGGTCGGCTCGTCCTAGGTAGTACCACCCCTCTCACTGAAAACCGACGTGAAATAACAGTGCTTGCATTGTTGTGTTTCGTTCGGTCAGTGAGAACGCCGAAAGCCCACCACCCTTCCTCTTTCCTCATTTCCGTTTCCTTGATGTTGCTAGTGTCTATGGTCGGTGGTGATCACTTAACATCACGTGCACCAGTTCGTTTGCATCCTTTGATATAAAAAAATCACTATCCGTTCTTAGACTCTTTTATTATTATTAGATGAATCCCAATTTTTGTATACAAAAATAATTTTTAAGAGCCTGTGAATTGCTTGCAGAACTTTGCATTGTTTTAAGGCGAAAGATAACAAGCAATCGCGCGTGTAACGTCGCATCGTCGCGCGTCGCTCCAGTGCGCTGTGTCCTTTACATCGGCTATTGAGAACTATTCCCCGTGTAAATCTGACTGAGTTGTCACATATCTCAGCCCGTGAATGGTGTTGGATTAGATTATTTATTAAACTGCAACCATCCGCGACACAGCCGCAGAATGGAAACGTATTCCCCTCCGTTCTCTAAATCTTAACTGTTGCTTGACTTTTGTAAATGTATTACGCGTCGTTATTCTCTCGATACTATGTTGCAGTTGCTTGTTGTGTTATTATAAACTAAGGTTGGTGCACTTTTGGCGTAAATGGTATATTTTCAATTAATTAATACTTTGACTATATTAATGTTTTTGAATTAGGTTTGGTGGTCACTCGTTTGATAATTTATAAATATAATAAGAATGTAAATCCAACGTGTCTGTACTTTTAGATTATTGTTAAAAAAAATGTTGCAGGTTTCTTGGAGTAACTCATAAAATATATTTCAAACATTTTTAGAAATGTCTATTTGCCTATCTGTTTATTTGAAGAAACATAACGGATAAAGCAGTACTGCGTTCTCGATGAAACCTCACAAAGCATAGTCCGGCGAAGCTGTTAAGACCTTGCATGGTCTATAGCGTGGTCATTTCTAAAAAAAAAACGTCAAAAAAGCACCATACACAATATCCTCGAGTAACATTAATCTTTGTTTTATTAAATTCGGTTCAGTCTATCGAGTTTTTGTAATTTTAATGACTACGTGAGTTAAGTATGAAAGAAAAGTGGGTAAGCAAATGGGCTTAATACATTCAAATGATTTTATTAACGACTCTATTTTTCATTAGGTTTCACGCGGATGGAGTCGCGGGCACAGCTAGTTATAAATATAATTAATTGTAATAGTATTAATCAAACGGATCATTTAGCGGTTATTATAATGAAAATTTTTATTTTATAACATAGAGTCTGATCATTTATATTATAGAGGAAAGGTATTATAGGAAATACCTACATAATATTAAATCTAACTAATTACAGTCTGCATCAAACTTTTTGACCGCTCTGAATGACTGCATAGACATTCGATTTAGTTAAAAATACGTATTATATTATGCGTTTAATATTGTGACAACTTATAGATAAGTTTAAATTCTCAAAATTATATTTTAAATTTATTTTGTATTGAACTGTATAGTATATTACGCGCAAGCTCGAATTTATGGACAAAAGTTTGGCGAGGAGTGTACTTATATCTATCTTCAGTTATCAAAAATTTTTGCTTAAGTATAGGGCGAGTCTGAAACAGAATAATTGTATAGAATACTCGAATATACGTACATATGTTACATTATAAATTGTAGTGTTTTATGTATAGTCGAGTCTTCAAGCAACCTTACTAACACGACATCCATGATATGTGTAAGTAGTAAAGTAAGCCGTTTGAATGGATATCTATACAATAATATTGTAGAGATGTCGTTTTATTGTAAAATCAAATCCTCTTGATACTGCGCGAAGAAGGACATTTCGTAACGCCCACGTTTTCGATGCAAAAGTGACTCTGGTTTTTAGAATTCAGTATAAATAAATAAACATTTGTTATAAAATGTCTATGTAAGATAGTCTATTGATTTTTTAACTGATTTTAAAAACAGATTCATTTTCAGATAGAGGAGTACGATGTATGCGGGAGATTTTTGTAGAAATCACACAACTGAAACTAATGAATTTTTTTACTGGTATAATGTAGATATTTTCATGGCAAATAATAAAGCACCATTGTTACGTTTCACAGATAAATAGGATATGATATATAGATTCAGAGATATAATAATTGTGTTTATTTCTGAAGTTTCAAAAGTAGGTATGTTAAACACGTTTTTATATCATTTTATAAAAAAAACTAGCTGTTACCCGCGGCATCGCACGCGTTTTTTAAAATATATTAAATAAATTTAAAATTGTGATTACACATCTAGTGTAAATTACAATAATACTATTTAAAAAATATTTGTATCACACGCACATCACCTACTGTAACAGGTAACGTGTACATTATGTATGTGAATACTAATAGTGTATCGAATGGGATGGAATTATGATCAGCCACATAACTGGAATTTTAAACTATATATCACCCTCAGTGCTCATACTATATAAGAAAATAATGAAAATATGAAGCTACACATTATCGAACAATATTAAATAAAACAGCTAATTAGTTACTTATTTGCCCGTAAAATTCCCGTTCGAATATTACTTGTAGTCCGGTGAAGCTGTTACGCGTAGTCATTCCTAAGAAAAAAAAAACATTCAAATAGGTCCAGTCGTTTCGGAGATTACCCGGAACAAATAAAAAAACAGACATATCGACAGAGTTAAAAAAAATGTTGATTTTTGTAGCATCACAGATTGTATTCACCAAAAATAATTTATTTTAATATAAATTACACGCACTTTACTTTTATAATACGTAATATATCACAAATAAAAAATTGACAACAAAACTAATGTAGAATAGAGTTTTTTAAGAGTGTTTGTCGGGATTTCAGTCTGTCATATAGTGGATTTTATATTTTTTCCATAATATTGTGTTACATGATTCTAATTGGTTTCGTATTATATAATATCGTTCGTTTATTTTTCATAAGTGAAATGAATGAAAAATAAAACCACGAAGCATTAATTCTATGGTCTTGAAGATTAAGAAGATAAAAAATTACGTTATATTATGTAGAGGATTCGGCGCTTATACCTTTACATTAACTTGAACATAGAAGAAAACTAACTATATTGACAACTTCAGAATTGGCTTTATGGATTAATTCCTTCGACTGTCTTATTGGACGAATATTATTACTACTAAACTTTCTGAATAACAACACAAAATAAACTTAAGAAATGTTTGCGATATAAACGTAACACGTATAATTAAAAATTGAAAACAAAACTAACGTAGAATAAACTTTTTGAATAGGAATACAAAATAAACCATGAAAATATTTTGATAGAATGTTATCGCGTTACCATGGCAACGCTTATAATACTGACATTAACACGCAGCGGAAGCTTCCAAAATA
>JACEII010000003.1:1032020-1051078 GCA_014332785.1 Antheraea mylitta
CACCACACTAGTTCACGACGTATTGATGATTTCAAAATCTGAGAAATACAGTTCTGTTTTCCCAAATACAGTAGTTCTATAAGAACATTTCTCAGGTTTCCTCGCCATGTTTTTCTTCGCCGTCTGCGAATAGTGTTACTAATTTGAATTAGTAAATGTAGGCGGATTCCGAAAAATTCGTTGATGTATTCCAGTGTTCGAAGCTGTGGACATAGGATTGATGTTCCACCGGTTACACCACTAGACTACGACGACTTTTGGAGATAATAATATAGTATATAATAATGTTTAGTATGTATTAATTACCCGAGTGTACTGCGGCGTCGATTACCCGTTGACAAGTTAATGTGTCTGTCAGAGGGCGCAGCGGACGCAGTGGACTGGCCTCGATGTCTCTTGATTAGGCCACGAGTCTCATTACACATAAACGTTAGTAAACCAATGATATGGCACGTCACGCCTGCTTTGCGAATGACTTATCACGAATTACTACACACGAGGTTATAAGTGTACTAGATAAGGAAATCGGGATTGTCACTATATTCCATTGAAGTTATGTTTTGGAACCACATTTTGAATTCCATATTTCAGAGTTATTGTTTGGTTTAATTAAACTTACGAGACGGAGGCCTGAGCTCAACAAGTGTTGGACAATCTTTGTCCTAATTAGTTATTGTAATGCGATGATGTCCTACTTAAGCCGGTCTTATATAACGACTTTTAAAGTAGGTATTCAAGATACATTTTCATATCCGGCTGATGTACTTTTAGAATCGTCAGAAGTTTGGTGGACACAACGGTCCGCGTGACATAAACGGTGGTAATGTTGTAGTGAGTCCGGTGAAGCTGTTTAAGATTTGCTAGGCCAATAGCGTAGTCAGGTCGAAAAAAAAAGCGGTGGTAATGTGTGGACAGTATTAATGAGCTCGAACGATGCGTCGAGGAGTGTAGATTAGAATTCAACAGTGAGTCTGCGCAAAAGGTCGATGAAGGAAATCAGGGGTTTTTTAAAGACTCGTCCTTCTCGCTCACACTCCCAATTTGTAAGTTGTCTCCTAGTACTTTTAGATACGTTTCAGTGGCTATATTTAGCGAGTTATAAAAACTTCACGGCGGTCGAAAAGAATGTAAATTAAAACAAGTCACACAATGGTGTATTCTTGCATTAATTCATGGATTGTCCAAAACAATAACGGTTTGCGCTACATACAAACAAATACACGTTATTATACACTGACCAAAAGATTGTTGACAGCTTGTTCAAAAGAAAACATATTTATTACTACATTTCAAAAATGCGAACAAACAATATAAAATTATAATTTAAAAAGAGTGGCTAGACATTTAAACATGATCCGTCATTTTGAGATTTGGATCTTAAAAGATCAGTAAAGGGGTTAAGCCAATGGACCATTTTCCTTCATCTTCCTATCATTCCTCATTCGTCCATCCTTTCCCAGCCATTTTCACTGTTCAGCCTTTCACGTTATCATAGCAACATTGAAAAAAAAGCAATTACGAGAAGTAAGGAATAAATTTGAAAAATATATACAGATTTCAAACAACTTCGTAGGATATGTCATAGATTAACTTCTATCATTGAGTATAGATGCAGTCAAAGTCGTTAACATAGTGTACAAAATTATATCCCATTTATTTATGACATGTTAGCTCTGTTGATATTAAGGAACGCTTACACGGACCGCTGGTCTTGACAGAGGGCGGCGTGGCGTGGTTCAAATAACGAGACAAAAGCGATTTTATCACTCACTGCTTGGTTTTATAAATAAAGTAGCTGACTCTGCCACATGTTGCTCAGTAATTTAAAAAAAAATGTGGCGCCCTCTATGAGATGTCTATAACAGTCTTTTTTATAGTATTCTGTCAACAAAATAATTTAGAGTGCTCTTACCAAATAAGTTTATTAATCGTTCAAAGTGGCTAAATAGATATTCAGATCAAATTATAATGATATACAATACTTATTGATTGTTGTAATTTAATTGCAAAGAAATTATGAATAATTCCCGCTTCTACCCGTAAGTTTGACCGCCCGCCAAGACGGAGACAATTGGCACGTCACCGGCAGAGGTCGCTTTAGCAAGTAACCACAAATCACAAGTGTCGCCCGCCGCGCCGCCTGGTCCAACGTGGTCCGGCTACTTACTCCTGTGTGTATTCTCTCTAAGATGAAAATCTAGTTGGGTTTTAAGGTCTGAAACCGCAGCCTAGCCGCCTTGTTTCCTAGCTTGGTGATGTCAGAATTATGAGTAAAATTTTCTTCAGCTTGCTCAAAATAAATGAAAAATATTCAATTTAGGCCCCGAAAAGGCGCTTATGTACATCAAAGCTATCATCACTGGTTCAGAAAACAACCCATTTATTGAGAAGAACCGGCAAAAATTCGATCCGATTTATCTTTTCAAGACACATATTTGTACAAAACATAGATGTTGAATTCATTCTTAGTGGATGCACAGAGAGAAGCGTCATTTCCAGTCGCCACCATCGTTCTTATATTGAACCACCCTATAAAATTTTTACACATTAAAACTTGCTCGACATATAAATGTGTAAGATATTAAAAAAAGGAATTAAAATAATTTTGTTTAAAGTAACTTATTTATGTATTTGCTTTAATATAAACTACATAAAACAATTTACATGCACATTATCTAATAAGATCAGTCATCTTTGTATATTTTTAATTTCCGTCGTTTTTTTTTTATGAAAGTGCTGTGAAATGCCAAGCGTAAGGGTTATTACTGCAAGGCGCGGCGCGGCGAGTCTGAGCACACACTAGCAACTTTAATAATTCGCCTCAAACGCTCAGTTTATCAAGTGCGCAGATTAAAAGCCGCCCGTGTGACTAATGAGCCACTTTGCGGAAGATATGAGTAATTTACTTAGATCTACTTCAATTTATTCCTTCAGATAATTCTCATATTACATTCGATGAGATGGATTCTCTGTCTTTAATGGACGTGTTGGCCATTTTAAATTTGAAAATATAATTAGTTTTGAATACTGCAAAAGTTGTTTAGGCTTTAGAATGTGGTTTAAGAAGAAACTGTAAATCTAGATGAACCTATTTCTCAAGTGCAGCTGTCAGAATAAATAACTAAAGGCTTCCGGAAACTTTTATAATACCCATAGGAGATTATCTATTGTTTATTAAATTAATGGGACTTGACACACTTTGTACTTGAAGGTTTGATATAATCATATCTTGTAATGCGACACATCAATGTCTTCAATAATGGGAATATAATTATCTGACACTTTTTACACTGTTATTATCTGAATTACATGTTACCTAAGTTACTAAGACAGTAGTGATACAAGTCAGTGTAAAGTAAATATGATATGGTTTGAAACAAAAGCTCTAGTATATATTTAATAAAAACTCTGTTTAACCCTTCCGGGCGAATAAACATAAAAGATAAGACCTAACTAAATACAAAAGTTACTTCTCTAAGGCGTTATAAACATGGCTATGTCCCGCGATGGTCGTCAGGAGGAATCACTGCAAGGCTTGCATAGAGTGAGACAGGGAAGGATGCATACAATCATCCCCGAGCTAGACAAGGATGGGAGGAAAGACGTTTTGCAGTCGTCATAATTTCGCTGGGCAGACTAATAATAAAGATAAACCTGGGGTGTTGCGGGTGTGGGGTGTTGGGTTGGCACGTACTCGGGTTTAGAAAATGGGGCTCCAATGCTAGTTATTTTTTAGCAAACGCTACTGAACCCACTTCTTTGCTTATTGAAATAGCTAGGAAACTATTCTCCTCTTTGGTTTGAATTTTTTTTAAACTAATATTAAATCTTATTTAAATTTAAATTTCAATCTATTAGATTTAGCGATGTTTAAATATTTTGATAATTTATTTTATTAATATTTTGTTAAACATAGTTATTATATATTTCTCGTCAAATTATTAAATTTTTTATTTGAATGCCTCAGATTTTATACTGTCTTCCAAGAGTAATTTATTATTTTTAGTTTACAATATCTACATAAATATTTCTTTATATTAATATAAAAATTTCGTCTTTTAGTTTCGTTGATTCTATAATTAATTAAAATTGATTTAGATTCTTGTTTAAACATAGTAATAACTTTTGCATTATTATCCTTGTACCGTTTGTAAATTATTTACTTATGTGTATTTTTTTTATTGAAGAAGGTATTACTTTGCGGATATTCATCATTAATATTATAGTGGACGTTACTTTGCACTTCCGCTTGAAGTTTGACAACAAAAAACGTTTGATTTTATTTATGCAAGATGAACCTGAAAAGGTTTATTTGAACCAGGTCATTACGAGAGAGCGAAATACTAGTAACTAAAACGACAGAAAAAGGTTGAACCTGACGGCAGTTAACACTGAAGTAACCAAGTCAATCAATGAACGCGTTTATAATTATTTTATTTACTAGTATTCCCCTCTATAACTATAATATATAACTCTATAACTCTCTCTCTATAACTAGTTTCAAATTAAACTTTTTCAGCTTCAGCTGGGATAAACAAAATAAAACATTCTCTGTTTGCACAAGACGTAGTAGCGGTCAGTCAATTCCAGGCGGAAGTGTAAAGTAACGTCCAGTATAATACCTATATACAGTTACAACTCATTTATGTTTTTATGTTACCATTTTGAACAATGTTGGGTCCCACGCGTTATTCTAAGTTCAAGTCCGCCTCTGGCTTGAGGGTGTGTTTATACAGTAGTGCGGTGGTTTTTCTCTGTGGCGTAGTTTTAGGTTAGCTTTATTCAGTACGTTGTCTTCAAGATCTATTGACCTTGAAGTAATTACTATGTATAACTCGTAGAAGTTTTATATTATTAACAATTTCGATTATTTTTACCATTCATTGTGTCCAATAACATTTACACGTGAGGGTAATATGTCGTGTTTTTCATGTGCCACTATACAAAAATAAATATTAAAAGTAATAAAATTACGTCACTACAAACGTATTCCTTTTGTGACCGGATCACCAATTTTGGTCCAGTCAGTAAGTAAAAAAATCACCATATACTACAAATTTCGAAGTAGGGTACAAGTTACGTCAAAAAACAGTGCGTATATCAGTTTGTACACGCGAACGAAGTGAAACTTCCTTGGCACATATGTATGTATTAAATTACATATAGTCGTATATAAGAATACGCATAAAGTATATACTATACGAAGTTCGCTCAGTGAGAGCTTCGGAGGCCCATCTCCCTTTCTCTTCTTTACCCCTCCCCCCCATACAGGCTGGCAACGCACTTGCGACTCCTCTGGTGTTGCTGGTGTCTATAGACACGGTAGTGATGACTTAACATCAAGTGACCCACCTGTTCGATTGCCTCCAATGATATAAAAAAAAGTTTCGTAGTATGAATATTCAACTAATCGTTTACTCATTTTTATATACTACTGGACCGCGACACATTTATTAATTATTATTTATACCTACACACAAATACATACATTTTTACGTTTAACACATACTGAAAAATTTTTCTTGCCGCATAAGAAATTTCACTTCAATAATTCCTTATTAAATTGCTTTCTCACAGAAGAAGTCGAGAGTGAAAGCTAGTTATATATGAGTAATATCGCGTTATAATGCCGGCAATCGAGATATAAACCCGTTTCGCGAGGTATTATAGCACGATCGCATTAATCTACCTCCTGCAGCTATCAAAAGTTCGATATAAATGATTGATACCAGGTTTTATGGAGGTCTCTTGTGATGCACTGCACTTTCCACCTTCCACCCTCAACCCATGATCACCTCTTCTGCTTTACCCTAAAAATAAACACCATCAAAAGCCGCAAATCATAAACAAAAGTTTCTTAAAATCATTACGTAGTACAAAACAATGTCTTTTTTTTTTCAAACTGACTACGCTATTGACCCAGCTAGGTTTTAACAGCTTCACTGGACTACTAAGGCGAGCGCTTGCGGCATTCAGCCGATTCTATTCGGGCAACCAGCTCAGGGGTGCACGGCACACCCCGGCCTGGGCTGCTGCCTGACACGTGGAATTCGCGACCTATCTGAGCTGACCTAAGCTAACTATTGATACATATATGAGTTGTTGGAGCATATATGTGTACCAAGCATACATACCTCAACAACTCTTATATATATTTCGAATCGGATAATTTTCCAAATCATTTCAGTTCGATAAGGGAAAGAAACAAAACTCTTCCACTTTTATGTGTAAGCGTGTATGCGTGCACGTGTGTGGGGGTGATATGTGTACTGTTGTTGCAGTGGTGTATAAAACAATGTCCTTTTCTACGTCTGTCTGTATAATTACTCTGTTACTATAAATTAATGAACGGATTTTCATGCAGTTTTCAAGATACAGTGATTCATTAGTAATGTTTTGATATATAATCTGTTTTTTTTTTAATTTCAAGGTGGGACAACCTCCACCGAGCTCGCTAGTAAATATAAAATTCCTTTTTACATAGTCTATATCAGTCTATAAGTTATACAAAACAGTTATTCTAAGAATTCTCTTATTTTTTGTAGGGTTGTCAACTCTTGTGACGGAAATATTATCGTTTATTTTTTCAGTAATTCATTGTGTTGGAAACTATTTTTTATGAAAAAAAATAACGCCTGTTTTTTTTAAACACATGCTTTTTCAATGGTTATCGTGTTCAAACACGGCGTCCATCGGTTTCTGGAGCCTTTTAAAAAAGTAAAGAAAATGATGTAAACCATAAATAGTATTGTTATTGTGCTTTTTCTAAACCCGCCTGGCCAGTTACCATCCTCAAATTGAAAATGTGTCATCAAGCACATATTGGTCTGTTCTGACAGGTGCACTTAAGAGCTAGTCTCCTCTAGATTTAGCGTGCTTATTGTATTAATCTACAACGTCATTTAATAACAGATGAGATTGTTGTCAAACGCTATTCCTATAAAGTAAAAAGTAGTGGAGGATCATTATCTATCAGTATCATTATACTAGAGAGCCGCTCCTAACGTTCATGGAACACGTAGCAGAGATAGCAAAAAAAATTATAAAATAGGAAAACAGAAATTGCAAAAAAAAAGAAATAAACAAAGTCTCGGATAATGTCCGGGGGTAAAGGGGACTTAAAAAAAAACATGCAATTAAAATACAATTGCTTCATATTAATGTAATGTAATTAATGGAAACAGGATTTTAAGTCCTGCCGGATCAGCTTGAAACGAATACTATCCATATTTGTTATTCCATACCAATAATATTTTGAGCATGCGAGTAAACCGTTAATATAACTCCATTAATATTCATCGGTTGTAAACTTATAAATTCGCGATAAACAATATCACATTGGAAAAAAAACGTTACTCCATTATCCAAATGTGTATAAATTCGAGTAATAAATTTCAAAACGATATGATAATTACATGCTCGCTCGCTTTCCCTTATGAATAAGTAAAACGGTGTCACTCCGTGTGACACTTGTCGCGCGTCACGCGTCACGACGCGACGCCGCGTCACGAGCCGACGTGACATGATGCGACGCGACGCGTACGAACCCGTGTGACAGCCCTAAGACAATATTGACGGGATTATCATAATCTCATTGGGAATTAATTGCGAACAGAATTATTTGATGTTCTTAGAATAATCCATCTTTATTAGTACATTACTTGATCGGGTTTTTAAGAGAGATAAAAGGGTTATCTATTCACAAAATAATCTTCATTGCACTATTTTTTTAAATAGTGAATATGCAATTCACTAATAATAATGTGATATGAATTATACCGAGAGGACGTTAATTATTTTTTACCTGTTTTTCTGTTTCCGGCAAACGATATACAATGTATTAAGTATTTATTGTTATTATATTAGGTATTGTTTAGATAAGTATGATGAATTGTCTTTGGATGAGTTAAAAACAATCACATTTGACAAATTTTACAAGTAATTCTGTGACCTAACTCTATTTAATAGTATCCATACATACATACATACGATTGTATCTATTACAATTAAAATGAATAAGCTTTTTAATGGTTATATTATAGGTTAACTCTATATTGCTGATTTTGTTTATATATGACTCACTCACCCGCTGTCGTAAGCCGCAGTAAACAAATAAATACACAATTAAATCATATAAGTTCGCACAAACGATTACCTAAATAGATAAATGTGCGATCAGCATTAATCAAAATGATTTAACATCTATTATATGCCTACAATTGCGCATAAATATAAGCTATTATCACGCTAAGGTTTGAATGCAATATAAATCTGCATTACCACAGTGCTACTGCCGGTGATATTTACCAATACAATCTCGTCCAGCAGTCGGAAGCGGTCTCGATTCTGCTTAATTAGATCGAGCATTACTTATTTCACGACACGAGATCGCGTATAGTCGCCCATACTTAATTAATCACTTACAACGAACTTAGTACACCTACGCTCACTTTCTCTTCCCTTAACCGGAAAATCATGTCCTTATATTTAATTAGGAGGCTTTAATGAATGCCATCTAAAGAGCTCGGCCTAATTAAGGCCGGTATAGCACAACGCGTTGTCGCTGAGAGATGTTTTTGTCGCGATGCCGTCGTGCGTGCGAGTGGACTTTGTTTTATTTTGGTTGAATCGTCGTAGTTCAGATTTAAAAGTGTTGTTATATATATTTGCTCATTGTTTAGTTGAGATTTCTTAGTCCTTTTATTGTCTATAGTATAGACTAGCCTCTGCCCGCGACTTCGTTCGCGTGGAATAGATACACTAACACCAACACTAACACGCAGCAGTTATCAAAAGGAAATACATCCCGATTTTGAAATATTTTTCATCTGCGCTCCACTCCTAATGATCTTAGCGTGATGATATATAACCTATAACCATTCTCGATGAATGAGCTATATAACATTGAAAGAAAGAATTATTCAAATCGGACCAGTAGTTCCTAAGATTATCCTCTACAACGCCACAACGTCACAAACTCACAAACTTTACCTCTTTATAATATTAGTATAGATATATATTTATTTTTTAAGTGTACTGAATCCATACAATTATATGCTTAAGTAGCTGCGCTATGTGTGGGTAGCTTAAACTAATTCGTAGGAAACGACGGGCTTCGTTGACATATGCATTCCTAGTTCAGCTCAGGTTTTATCCCGCTCAGTAGGGGGAGATGGGGTACATTGATACATGGGGCACATAGATACAGTCAATATAAATCGAAAACGAAACACGTTAGAGAAGCCGTCCGCCACACATAGAAAGGTAATCATACACCCTACACGCACACTAGAGCGGAGCAATATTCATTCGACGAATTAGCGCTTGGCACGTGTAAACTTGTTTCTGAGGTTCGCAACAAAATTTTCGTAGTTTTCTTTCGGATGTGATTCTACTAATATATTTAGTGTTACCTGTGATATATTGAGATAATTAGTAAGTACATACCCGTCATTACATTATGTAAATTTCATTTTTTTTTATTATTAATTGCTATAATTTTTACAAAATACTTATTTCGATTGTAGTAGACAGGGGCACATTGATGCAAGCACTGTCGGGGCACTTTGATACGTATCAATGTGCCCCAATATTACTTTAAGGAAACCTTTTTTTTTTCGAAATGAAAATGCTGTTAACATGGAAAGGTCTTCACAACTTCACCGAAGTATAAAATTAAGAAAACCCGAGAACACAAGTGTTGCCCGAACATTTACCGCCCCACCTGCAGTAAATGATCTTCAGTTAACGTAGGAAAGAAGCAACCTTATAAGTATTTTGTTGGAAAAATAGTGTCAAGATACTCTGATAACCAGAACGACTTTCTAGTCTCTTTTGTAAAGCTTAAACCAACTGGAACTTTTGTGTTGCCTGATATAAAAGACGAAGCTTTGGTTAATATTTCTGATATTGTGTTGAAGTTACCAAATCCTTTTTTTTCGATCTGACTACCCTATTGACCCAGCAAGGTCTTAACAGATTCACCGGACTACTAAACAAATCCTATAGTAAAGAAAGGCACTAGTAGAACAGCTTGTCTATTCAAATTCAAGATAAATTTGTTAAGTGATGTTTGATTAAGTCAATAAAATAATTATTTTATTTTATCGTTTAAGTATAAAACCAGTTATGACTGATTAGACCAAATAAAGAATGATTATACAATATGTTATTGTTTAAGTATATTTCATGGCACAGTTTATTGTTTGGGTATACTTGTTCCATTTTTATACAAAAAGCGTAAAAACATTTATTTCCCTTAGTACTAGATTAAATTTATGTACACATAATTTAGCACAAAGTGAAAAATAAGTATTTAGTAAATAAATATCACAAAAATCAATAAAACTTGTTTAATTTGTAGAAATGTTTCTATGAATCAAACTGCCCCAGTATATGTATCAATGTACCCCACGCCTGGGGTCCATTGATACAAATTTCATTTTTTAGTAAATAGGCTCTAATATTTTTTATGATTAAACCTAACAGTTATTTAGACTTTTAAAAGTTAGCTAAATATATATTGTACAGATTATAAATATTAAATTGGATGTTACTGTCAATAGGTCGCTTTTTATTGGATCTAAGTAAAAATCGTATCAAGGGTCCCCAACTCCCCCTACATAACTCGTCCACATTCATATTAACCTACTTAATTTATTCGCTCCTAAGAGTCGTCGTATAATAATGCAAAAAATAATCAAATATAATTTAAAATTCTAAAGGAAAATACGCTCAAATAAATACTAAATATCTCAAGCTTTATCTCAGTACAGAAGATTAAACCTACATTCTGTTCAAAACGCGTTAGAAACGATGTTTATTTAAGATATGTTGATAGGAATAAAGGTCCGTCTTGGGAATATTATCAACGTCCAATAAAGTATGTGATTATATACAATAAGTTAAGAGATAGCCTGAAAGTTTTCTAATATGATAGGTTCCCGTGTCCGTAAATCGGTCGATATCGCACGACGAGCGCGCGGTGGCATGGCGGCGCGTCGTGGATCAGATACGCGCATGCGCCTCGCACCGCCATCTATCGTCGCGCGCCGCAACCGATCTAAATAACTAGTCGATCGCGCGGATAAATCGACGCGCCTTTCCCCGCTCGCCGCTTGTTAATGTCAAGTAATTAATGATCGCGCTCAATCGTTGGCTATTATGATTTTATACAGAGAAATTGTCGTCGCCGGCCCTTCAAACATCTTTTTCTTTGTCCATCCCTTTTCCCATTATTTGTGGTCGGATCTCCTCACATGCTTGCGCCAAATTAATATATATGTCTTGGGTTATCGATTCTTGCAACTGGGCTTTCTTGAGGTCTTTTACAATATTTGACCACCATGTCGAAGGTGGGCGGCCTCTACCTCTTTTGCGTTCGTAGGTTCAAAGCTAGTTGAACCACATGATCTTTCTTACATCTTTTTACATATCCATACCATCTGAGGCGATTTTCGGGCATTTCGTCAACGATTGGTGCGACTTAAATATCACATTTACAAATCGCTTCAGTTACGCAGAGACATTGCTTCAATGAGCATGTTCTACCGCCTGTATCATGACGAGTATTCTGAAGAGTTATTCAATTTAATTCCTTCCGCTTTTTTCATGACCGAACCACAGGTACTGGGTTTCGAAGCCACGGTACTACGGTAGAAACTATTAAAAAGTTCGCAACATCTTACGTTTACCGTACCGTGAAGCTGTAGAACAATCTCCCGGCCATCGTGTTCCCTGTTTTCTATAACACGGGATCCTTCAAGCGTAACGTTAAGGACCATTTACGCAGGCCGGCATGTTTTTAGACTATATTGTCCTTCCACCGGGTATAGTGCAGTCATTTTGCCGTGCTACAATTTAAAAAAGTCATAGCTGCGCTGCCGGTGCAATAAGTGATATACAAATGGCCCGCGAAAGAGTATCATGAAGACCGAGGCCCATAATGTTCTGTTTTTGTCTCGGTCCTCACCCATAAATTATTCTAAATCGGGTGCCGTATTACATATTCAGAGGTTGCATTTTACTAAAACATTCCGCAGTTCGATCGTATATCAATCGTTTCGATAGCGTCTCGTAGTTTCGGTTCGAGGAAACAATGCGTGCGACTCCGCTACCTGTTTGTCGTATAGTCGCGATTTGTGGTCGCGGTCCTTGTTTACGCTTGTGTGTCCGTGTGGTTACACGTTCGCGGACGCACACGTGCGCGTTTCGCATTCAATGATATCGTCGGAATAAATCTCGGGATGTGGTATAGCACGGGATGGGTCGCTTTTGTTTCGTGCTCCTGAGACGATCCGAAGATATATGCGCTTCGGTTCACTGACTGCATTAAAATATTTCGTGGTAGTTATTTGAATCGATACCCATATCATTATATACATGTCGTGATAAAATTCAACATAATATATTTAACATTTAAAAAAACGTAAATATTGAGTTCACATTGTTATTCATATACTATGTAAAGCCTAAATAAACTAAAAATGCATCATACATTTGGTAGCTATAATCTTGATATATATATTTTTTTTATTGAAGCACGACAAAGTGACTGCACTATGCCTGATGTTAAGCGTAGTACAATCCAAAAACATCGGCAATCACCGATAGACAGATTACCTATCGCCGGTCGCCGCTGTCATGCCGGCCATAATGACGAAAGTCACCCGGTACTGGATATGCACAGGCTGATCCCGAAACGCGACGCGCAGAAGCGAGTCACTATGACGGGCTTTTTCGCCTTTTACATGGTGGTTGCGACCCAGTCTGGCTGTAAAACCGTCCACTCCGCGTTGATAGCATTAATAGTCACCATTCAGCTTCAAATGACATATGTAATATAAAATTTATAACTGCATATTATAAAACATATGTCTGTCTGTTTGTTCGCGATAAAATAAAAAATCACTGAACGGATTTTCATGCGATTATCGCCAGTAGATGAAGTGATTCATGAAGAAGGTTTATGTATATGTATAATCTGTCAAGGCTTTTTTATTATCAGGGCGGTACAACGTTCGCAGGGTCCTCTAGTAGTTTATAAAAATATGTCATGTCATAAATTGTAAAATTTCCCATATATATGTAAAGATTTATTCGTACCTACAAACAACGACATCCACGGAAAGCTACATAGTGTGAATCATACAAAATCTATATGGGATGGAATCTTTATTCTTATCGTTTCCTCCTGTCTGTCTATTTATATAAAACGCTAATCATATTGCATCTAAAAACCTTGACTCCATTGCATATAGGACTTGTTCGTGCACAGTTAGACGTTATTATGACATAAAGTGTGCTCAAGATGGTTGAACGTATGTTTACCGACATAATAGTACATTAGACTAGCAATCGACAGTGATTTTGTCGGCGTTAAACTGCAATGTAAAACTTAATATCAATAAAATACTGTGCAGCGCCAGAGAAAAGAAGACAGATAGATTATAATTTATATCAAATGTCCTTTTTGAAATGGTATAGTTACCATATTTAATTTCCTTTCCAATTTTATATATATAAAATAAAATTATCCACTTTACTTTTGTCCAGTAATCGTAGAAAAATGTGTTAAAAATTCTATGCGCGTAGTGGCATTTTTTTATTTTATTTTTGTATATTGTCATGAACGCTGAACAAGCATGCAAAATTGCAAGTTGTAAGACTAAAGGAAATGGTTTCATTTCGGCTTACAAGACCTACAAACTTATACCTTAGAAGCTAAATAAAACCTTGTAAAAAAATAGTGTGTAACGGAATTAAAATAAAGGGGAGGCTTAGTACTTTAAAGAAATGATTTTGGAAAAAACGCTGGATGTGTCAAGGAGCTTGTTGCGTCGCAGCGAGTTAGCACTGTGCTGTATAAACCGCGGGTCGCTGCATCTCGTTAGACATGTTTATTAAAATCCCGGGGCCCTATCATAATGTTTAAAATTTATAACCGGTACACAGATAGGACGCAGCCGAAACTACATTATATTTTTATAATTTTTAGGGGCCAATAAATAATTTCCTAAATGTAATCTACATAAAAAAAAATTTAGATCATATTTTGTATACGTTTACAATTTGAAAATTATAGTATTTTACTAATCATATAAATTCATGAAGATCAGAAGTGAACGGTATATATTTTGCATAGGGCATATCAATTTAGTTTCCATAGATCTTTCCACGAAAATTTCTAGCTGGACCAGGAAAAGTACATACTTCGTAATTCCAATCCTTTGAAAAACTACTTTTACCAAAACACAATATAATCTGTAGTTTATTGTATATATATATATATTTTTTTTATTGAAGCACGACAAAGTGACTGCACTATGCCTGATGTTAAGCATAGTACAATCCAAAAACATCGGCAACCACCGAGAGACAGATTATCCTTCGTCGGTCGCCGCTGTCATGCCGCCCATAATGACGAAAGTCGCCCGGTACTGGATATGCACAGGCTGATCCCGAAACGCGACGCGCAGAACCGAGTCACTATGACGGGCTTTTTCGCCATGGTGGTTGCGACCCAGTCGGGCTGTAAAACCCTACCACCCCGCTCTCGCGATTGCCTCGTTCGTTGATCAGCAGGGTGCACCACGTGCAAGTGAGGTTGGCTTGGGTGTCTCAAGTCTTAAGATGTTACTCAACACCTCTTACACCCCAAAATATTTTACATTTATATATATTATATATACTACGTTGTCCCACCCTGATAATAAAACAAACCTATTATCCGACCACAGCTCCACCTACAGGGTCTAATTGTGAATCGAAACCATTCTCGGATCCACTGGAACACGCACACAACATTTCATCAAAATCGGTCCAACCGTTGAGGAGGAGTTCGGTGACATACACTCGTACAGAATAAATTTATATATAAAGAAGATACGGCAGTAGTCCTCTTAAAAACTACGTTACGAGCTTTTGGCGGGATTTTGGTATGTCATGTAGTGGATTTTATATTTTATGTATAATCTTTTGCTATCTAGCTCTATATTGTGTAATATTGGTGGTGTTTTACGTAATATAATTTGGTTATTGTGCACAAGTGAAGTGGATAGCCAATAATAACACGAAACATAGACTCTGACTTGCCACTAAAACTCCCTGAAAAGTTCTAACAAGGCGGCCACCATCTTGTTAGTTCATTGAAATGATCGCCAAGAACTTGTAATATAATTTTTAAATGTAATGTAATGTAATTGTAATGTAACATAATTGTAATGTAATGTAAATATAATTACTTACTTGAAAATGGTAGTAATAATCTATAAAAGACTGGCTGTCAAACAATAACTACATTGCACATTTTGTTGGTTCTAGGCAACTGATGACTGATGACTTATTAGAATATTTTTCATTTTATTTGAATATATCTGACCCTTGAAATTATATAAAAGTGATATATTACAGAACCCTCTTTGACATTTGGAACAGGCACCTGCCGACAACGACTTATTATGAATTATAGTGATTAGTTTATTCAGAAAAATCACATTTGCGTCGTTCACAGCGCTGACGTTATTTATAAACGAGATCTTTTGAAAATAACATTATTTGTGATAACTAATACTACCTAATCTGTAATAATTTTACTCCTGAGCTTCTTATACAGAGTGTTGTGTAAAGTGTTTCAAGATTTAAATATCACATGTCATGATTAGTTATTTATTGTACGCTAGCGTATTAACTTCAAATAAAATTGTTTTTAATTCTTTTTGTAAGAGTAACAATTATTATCACGTTGTAACTGAATAAAATGTCATAGAATATGATAGAATACTTTGTCTAGAGTGCACACACACTATGTACCTCATTTATTTATTTATTTATTTATTTATTTCTAAGAAATCTACAGCTATACATTCTTAACAAAAAATAAATACAAGTATAATGTTAGTTTTGCCAAAGTGATTTCCTTATATAAATACAAATGTTTTAATATAGCTAACCCAAACATTTATAACGTAAAATAAGAACTAATTAATCAATTACTTATTTTACATTTTATTTATTTATTTATTTATTTTATTTTACTTTTTATTTTATTTGTTTTGACGTTTCTCTTTCGACAGTGAAATAAGCAAGTTTTAAGCTTATATTAGCTATCAAATACACAAGAATCTCTCTGGTTTTCAATTAAATTAGGAAGCAATGTTTAAGCCCATAGTCCCTGATATACACATGTTGTCAAAACAATACCGATAATATACGCGTATATATCAGTATTTATCTTCAATTCAAAACAGATGGCTGTATTTCATGTATGTAATAACTTGTAAAATAACTATAATTAATTTATGATGTACCGATAACATATCACTCTGTAGACGACGAGGCCGGGGATGGACATGGGTACCATCATTCTCCACCGGTCTGCTTATAAACAATAAATTCAACTTAGCATCGTGGAAACTTATTATATTCGATTCAGATAAGCAATCAGACTGTATTGGGAGGTCAAATAAAACGATGACAAGTGCTTAAGATATAACTTATAATCATATTATATACTTGAGTACTAAACCTTGTATATAGTGTTATACTCATTTTAAAATGGAATCTATTTTATTACTTAGGTTTTTAAATTTTTTTACGATTTTATTACAATTTTAAACACTTTAGCTACAATGGCAATGTTTCATAATTTGATATTATGTGTAATTATAATTGTTTAATAAAAAAATGTAATGTAAATAGTAAAAAATTATAAGTTTTCTTTTTTACACACATCTTTTGACGGCAAGTAATAATGATCGCATCATAATGTAAATTTATGTTACAAATTGAACCTTGAGATTGACGTGACTTTCCTTGAGTTGGTAATAGATATTTTTAAACTTGTATAATTACTATCAATATTCATATATTATGCAATTGAAAAATTATAATTATCATTTTTTTTAATAATTAAATCTTATACAGCGTCTATAGAATTATAAAATATCAGTAACTGTCATTTAAATTTGTAGACAACATTTCTAATTTATTCTATTATATAATCTTAATTTAGTAATAAATGTTAACTTATAATTTCAATTTTAATTGTAGCTTGCAATTTCTAATGTTCAGCTTAAAGTTGCTGGATTTAATTTCAGTTGTTATAATTACTGGTCATACTTTAAAGTTGTATCGCTATACTCGTAGTATGGTTGATAAGATATGTGTCTATTATCGGATGATATACTTGTTTCTTAATAATCCAAAATATTTAAAAAATCCGACTTCATTATCAATCGAAAACCCATCAGGCACTGAAAAAAGGAAAATAAATAGTTTATTAAACTAATTGAATTAAACATATGAATATTTGCGATACCTAGAGAGTATTGGAAGAAAAATCATCAAAATCGGTTCACCCAGTCAAAAGTTCTGAGGTAACAAACATTAAAGAAAATCCAGTCGAATTGAGAAACTCCTCCTTTTTTCGAAGTCGGTTAAAAAAAGAAAAATATTTCGCGGGTCATGATTCCCGCAGCGTGTAGTCCGGCCCTGTTCTGGGCATAAGTTCAGATGATATAGTAAGTAATAAATTGAACGGTCCCCGACATCGGAATCTATGACGGTCGCCGACAGGTACGTCTGAAGGACATAAAATTAAATTAGATACTCGGAGCGTCACGGAGCGGCTATTTATCTGTTTTACTGGTCCCACCGATGCGATGTATTGATGCGTTTTTTGTTAAACATAAGTCGGTGGGAAGGCGGATACGTATGATTTATTGATGAGTTTTTTATTGTATTTACCGGGGAAGGAGGGTAAAGTCATTAAATACATACATATGTGTATCGTCCGATTTCGAGTTCTTTATTTTGGTCACATCTTTAATGGTTTTTTGGTCAGTCTTGAAGTATTAATCTGGTCGGATGATCCCGAAATTCATAATTTTGTGTGTTTTAAATACTCTTCATGTATATAAGGTTCCACGCGGACGAAGTCGCTTGTACGGCTAGTCGTATAATAATCAACGAACACACTTCAAGTTAAGAGTATTTCCACGAAGATGTCTCATGATTGATATCAAAGTCTATCCCGTTAATAATTCCCATCCGGATTATTTGTTTGCGTCTCGCGGCATGTCGCTGTCGCTCGATGCGTGTCATCGTGCGTCGCGTGTCATGACCGGTGCATGGCTATTTTGAAACGCGCGACAGTTGCGTGATCGCGTCGCCATCATCGCGTCTACAAGACTACTTGCTAAGTATTCACTAACACGAGCGAATGTAATTTATGCAAATTAGGTTTTCGACTAACCGATAAAATTATTACCGTATTTTTTTTTTTTTTTTTTCTCGAACTGACTACGCTATTGACCTAGCAAGGTCTTAACAGCTTCACCGGACTACTAAGGCGAGCGCTTAAGGCACTCAGCCGATTTTATAATGGTAACTAGCTCAAGGGTGCACGGCACACCTCGGCTTGGCTGTTACCCGTTGCATGCAAAAATCGCGACCTAACTTAGCTAACTATTCGTATATGTTTGAGTTGTTGAAACGTATATGAGTACCAGCATATCCGCCTCAACAACTCCTCCATATATTTTTATCGGAAAATTTACAAGTTTTTCAGTTCGATAAGGGAAAAAATCTTTCACAAAATAACCCTTCCACAAAGATGTGTAGCGTGTAGGCGTGCACGTGTGTGGAGGTGATCGTGTAGTGTTGTAGCAGTGATGTATGGGTGTGTCACCGTATCGCGCAAGCAACGCACTCAAGGGCTCCCTACCGAGGGATCGAACCTAGGCTTGAGCCGCTGCCGTGGGAGGCCTAATCGGGTGTGCGGGAGCGAAGTTAACCCCCAGACCGCGACGGCGCGATCTGTGGTTACGCGGGCGTGGGCGTGAGCACGCTTTATTACGTGGGACAGGCTGGTACTGATCGTTCGCTGACGTGATATCGTCGGGAGGGTCGATAAAAATATGTCGCGGACGTCTTTTATAACGCCCGGCGTTGGGCACGGGTTCGTAATTCGTGGCGGATACCACTAACGGACTGGGATGAATCGCGGTACGCTCGAAATAACTAGTAGTGAGTGATTTAATATACGCCCAGATGGACGG